>JAMZAV010003510.1:0-226440 GCA_024449915.1 Sweltsa coloradensis
GTTCCCTTTTTAGAAAATGAAAAAAAACTGTTGTAGGGCAATATAGCCCCCCCCCCTAAAAAAAAAATTAAGAAGGGGAGGAGTTTTGCTAAATTCAAAATACATTAACAATAAAAAAGAAATATTGGTTTTCCCTTATTAGTATTAGTAAAATTTAACATTAAAAAATTATATTTTGGCAAGTTTGTTGATGTCCCCCCCCCCCCCCTCTACAACCCACACGCACACAATAATGTGTGGTGGTGGTGGTTTGGGGGGGGGGGGGAGTGATTGTGGAAATAAAAGAAAATGTAAATATTATATTATGAAGGTAAATACATCTGATTGTTATTATTTTGTGAAGGGTCGGGGCTATACATTTGATAGTGTTGATTATGTCTGATTGTTTCTTTTATTAAGAATGTATAAAGCATATTATGTTCTGTATCGATTAATAATAGCTGAACTCAGCTAATAATAAACGATTATTATTATTATTATTTAGAAAATATGTACAAAAATATTTTTAATTTTTAATTTGAATAATCAGAAAATTTATAGACAAAATCAGCCACTCCGCATTCCTATTTTATTATTTTATTAGGGATGACATCGCTTGCCTACTCGAGGGTATTTAACTATCATTATTATTTCACATCATGTCAAAATTTATGCATGGTAACTGGAAATGCAATATTTTATAGTATTAGTGAGGACTGTTCGGTACCAATTTTTCTTTGGTTGAAAAATATAACATGTCCGCACTTTAAAGACTATCCACAAAGAAACTGATTGCAACGATGGCCCCAGGGTTGTCGAAAGTGTGAAAAAACAACATATTACTATTTACTACAAAGGAACACTGAAAATTCTGAAAAGGATTTTTTCCTTTCTTTCATAAAAACAACATTCAAAAGAAATCTGATAGTAACTTTGGGGCGTGGGCTGTCAGGGGTGATTAAAATTTCCAAATTTTGAGGATTGTAAATATCTGTACTAGTACAAGCTGATTTTCCGCTCTTTCACAAACAGAATTTGATCGGACGGTAATTTGGGCACCCCGAGTTATCCAATCAGATAAGTTTTCTCTTCCCACTTTGGATACCCCTGGGACTCAAAATTACCACCCGATTTTGTAGAATTATATTTTTGTGTAAGAGCGGAAATTTTCCAATTTTCCTAGTCCCGTTTCACACCTTTCTTCTACTTATTCTACAAAAAAAAATTTAACTTTGGGCAGCCCTGCCGCTCAAAGTTACCATTAAATATTTTTAGGATGTTCTTTAAATGAAAGAGCGGGAAATTTCCGATTTTTCTACCTAAGGTAAAATAGTATCACATTTTGCACTATTCTTCTGCTAAATGCCCTCAGTATATAGGCAACAAACTCGACTACAGTAGAAAATTCAAATTTCGCGCGTTTTTTATAACCTACTCCTTATTGGTCCAAAATGTCTATATTGATGACGTCATCTATGACGTAATGCTACTTTGTCTTAATATTTAGGACACGTCTGAGATTTTCTTAGGCACCTTTGGGAATAGGGCGTGACTTAGCTAGGACGTCTTAGGAACGTCTTAGTTAAGATGTCCTAGTGGTGTCTTAGTTAGGACACGTCTTAACACTAGGACACGTCTTAGTTAGGCGTTTTTGGGAATCCAGGCCCAGCAGTTTAGACAAAATAAACTTTTTTCAGAAATGGAAATAAATTCTACAGAGAGCTTGGGAAAAAAACAAACATTGAAATAAAAAAATAACCAACAAAAGATGAAATAGAAACTTTTTGGAAATCAAGCTGGGAAGATAACAAAAAGCATAATTCAGAAGCTAAATGGATTCAACATCAAGAAGTGGAGTGTGGTAATTCTCCAGATATGAAGTGGGAAGAAATTACAATGTTGTGATTTGTCTAGTTCCCTTCGAAAAGTGCTAGCTGGAAAGCACCAGGACCAGACAAATTATCCAACTTTTGGCTAAAACAACTGAGATCCACTCATACTATTTTAGTAACTTTGCTCAATAATGCTGTGGCTCATCCTGAAGACGCACCAGTATGGTTGACCACAGGTGTTACGTATTTGTTACCGAAGTCAGCACAAACTGAACAACCAAAAAATTATAGACCTATCACATGTTTACCTACAATGTATAAAATCTTAACGTCAATATAACTGAACGAATGCAAGTGTTTTTAGCTACAAAATAATGTAATGCCATTAGAGCAAAAAGGTTGTTGTAGAAATACGTATGGAAGTAAGGATCATCTTCTGTTGAGTAAAGCTATAATGGAAAATTGTAAACAGAGACAGAAGAATCTTAGTGTAGGTTGGATTGATTACAAGAAAGCATTTGATAGTGTGCCACACAGTTGGATTTTAAAAGTATTGGAAATGTATAAGGTCAATCCAATTATTGTCAACTTCTGCAAAAATATGATGCTAAATGGAATACAAGTATGAAAATAAGAATGGAAACTGAAGAAATCGCATCAAGTAATGTTCACATACAACGAGGAATATTTCAGGGTGATTCGTTATCGCCACTTCTATTTTGCATGAGCTTGTTTCCTTTGACAAAGTGCCTCAATGACGCAGGTTTGGGATATGCATTATTGCCGAATGAAGACAAAGTCTCGCACCTTCTGTACATGGACGATTTGAAGTTATTCGCGAAAAATGACGATGAACTTAGTATCTTACTAAATATCGTCAAAACTTTCAGTGACGACATTTGTATGGAATTTGGAATCGAGAAGTGCAAGAAAGCCACATTCAAGAGAGGGAAGATTGTCGCAAGTGAAACATCCAACTTGATGAGCATACCACTATTGAGGACATTGGTCAAGAATCAACTTATAAATATCTTGGAATAGAAGAAGGCAATGGTGTTCAGCATACAATGATGAAAGATAAATTGAGCAAAGAATACAAACGACGTCTTAGATTAATACTTGAAAGTGAATTGAACGGACAAATAAAACTAATGAAATTGGTCAATTTGCTGTGCCAGTAATATCTTATAGCTTTGGGATATTAGATTGGAGCATAGAAGAACTTAAGAGATTGGATCGAAAAACGAGAAAACTGTTGACAATGAACGGAATGCACCATCCACGAGCGGACGTCGAAAGACTGTATATCGCAAGGAAGAATGGAGGTCGAGGTATAACTCAACTAGAGGGGTCATACAAAACAGCAATGATTGGTTTGAGTTTATACATAGAAGGAAAGGGAGATGACAAATTTATTAGAATGGTTCAAGAACATGAGTCCAGCAAAGCTATGAGAAAATCTGTCATTAAGTTAGGCAACAAGTTTCAATCAGGTTTGGAATTAACCGATATTAATCAGATAAATGGGTCCATCACTAACAAGGTCAAGATAATCAAGAAGCAAATAAAGAAACATTATCCAGAAAGATTTAATAAGTTGCTGGAAGTCTAAAACCTTTGCATGGACAATATATTACACGCATGGAGCAACCACATATTGACCAAGATCAAACCAATAAGTGGCTGGGCAGAAGTAATCTCAAAGGTGAAACTGAAAGTCTTATTGTAGCTGCACAAGATCAAGCCTTAAGAACAAAAAGTTATGAAAAAAGAATTCTCAAACTCGACGTAGATGACAAGTGTCGTTTGTGTAAGCTTTATGAAGAAAGCGTAGAGCACATTATTTCTGGATGTCCGGTCTTAGCAAAAACGGAATACATTGATCGACATGATAAAGTTGGGGCATATTTGCATTGGAACATTTGTAGAAGTTACAACATCGAAACTTCTGACAAATGGTACATGCATATACCAGAACAAGTAGTTGACAATGGTAATGTGACCATATTGTGGAATGAGCTAATAATCACTGATAGAAAGGTTCTTCACAAACAAACCAGACATTGTTGTTAAAAACAAAGCGACTCAAAAATGTTTGATCATCGATGTAGCTATTCCATCAGACCGCAACATAGTCCTAAAGGAAGCAGAAAAACGCACAAGATATCGAGACCTTCAAATAGAAATTCAACGAATGTGGAATGTCCGTTGTAAGATTGTTCCCATTATTATTGGAGCTTGTGGGACAATTGGAAGAAGTTTGAAGAGAACCTCCAACATATCTCTGCAATCACTGGACTCCAGAGCTTCAAAAGGCAGCATTATTAGGAACCGCCCACATACTACGCAAAGTTTTAGTGTAAAAAAAATTGTTTCTGTTTATTTCTTGTATGTATTGTATTTTGTTAATGCCATGTATATTTAATTTTTATGTAATAGGGGTTTCACCTAGAGATGTGGTTCATCTCTGGTGAAAGTTCTTAAATACCCATTATGTAATGTTCATATTGGTGAAATGAACCAATCCACCAATCTGCTATTATATATATTATAGCAGATTAATGAAGGTGTGTCTTATGTCTCGGTAGCTCAATTGGCAGAGCTATGGCGCGTTAAGCCAGAGGTTCTGGGTTCGATCCCCAGTCGGGGCATACTTTTATTACAACTGCTATCATTGACTAATAATGTCCTCAAAGCGGGCTTATGCTTAAAAACCGTATATTAATAATAATAATAATAATAATAATAATAATAATAATAATAATAATAATAATAATAATAATAATAATAATAATAATAATAATAATAATATAATAACCCCAACATTGTTGGGGTTACAAGCTAGTCACGCTCGAGATAAGTTGCTGGTTAAATTTCTATTGCCGCTGAAATACAAGCATTCCATCTAAAATTTTGACTGCATCTTGATCTATAGTGACGTACTACAAGTGACATTGAAGGGAAGTATTAGTTTTTATTATTTATACCATTATTTTGTAGTTATATATGATTGAATAGACCTAGGCTATAAATTGCATTGAAACAGTTGAATTTTGTTAATTTTTGACAGTTAGTGGTAGGCATATATTCATTTAGAGGCATTATTTGTAACTTCAGCAAGGTAATATATCTAAAATAGTATAATATTTAGCATTTTACGTAAGCACCGTTAATTATTTTGCAGAATCGAGAAGATTGAAGTCTTCTAAATTCGTCAAATAAGAAAAGATTTATCAAAACGAAAAGGCAAGGAGGTTGAGAAGCGAAGACCTCATCACCGCCCTGAAATTGATGAATCATTGAGAAAAGTGTTTTTCATTCTTTTTAAGTGCATTGACTTTATAAACAATAACAAATAATAGGTGACTTTGACAGATAGTAGAATAATTACTCTAGAACAAGGAAAATAGGGAATAACAGACGATGGATGCTTCGGTAATGGAAGCATTACAGACCACCAAAGCTGGAAAAATGAGACAGCGCATCAATGGACAGAAGATATGAACATTTGTGTGATGCGTAGCTATTATAGGGTAACGTTATTAGAGACTGTTTTAATAGGTTATCGACAAGAGCTCCATAGGGAGTTTGTTCGTGAATATCCATTTTTAGAAGTAAGTGAACAGAGAATAGCTGACCAAAGAAGAATTATAGTTAAAAATAAAATGTTACCAGTAAACATATTAAATAGAATAAAACGCGAAGTGAAGAACGAACTACAAGCGCATCAAGATGATAACGGCAATACATCAGCAGAGGACAGCGAAGAAGAAGACCACTTCATACCAGAGCTACTAGAACTACCAGAAATACCGGTATTGCCATACCTGCAAGAACTTTCAAATCTACCAGACACACCAGAACTTCCAGACCAACCAGAACGTCCAGACCTATCAGAACGTCCAGACCAACCAGAACATCCAGATTTACCAGAACGTCCAGGCCTACCAGAACATCCAGACTACCAGAACGTCCAGACCAACCAGAACGTACAGAACCACTAGAAATACCAAACCAACCAAGAAGATCAAGATACCCAGAACAACTAGACGATCAAACACAAGAGGTAGATATGCATAACGCAATAGAAAATACACCTGACATGATCAATCTAAAGAACATCCTAGCTTTAGCATTTACAACAGCCATGTCAGAGTTTGCGCACATACAACCAAACAGAAGACCATACATACCTAAACCCAAGCATTCAAAGGAAATGAAGACAGCGGTACACATAATGAACACACATATTTTATCAGATTACACACAAGACGAACTATCATTTGCAGACGTTCATGCGGCAATTTATTGTGCCGCTGTAGCAGTGGTTAGATATTTGGGCTTAAAGGTAAAATCTGCAACATCTTCAAAGACAAAACAGGAGAAGAAAAGTACGAAATGGGAAAAGCGACTAGTTGGGAGAATCGTTGAGCTTAGGAGAGATATCGGTCGACTGGAACAATACCGAATGGGTAATCGATCTAAAAATGTGATAAGATACTGCCAAAATATATTTGAAAGATTCAAGGTTCATGCAAAGCATGAACACTTAACGAATTCATTCACGAATATTTGGATACACTTAAACAAAAGTAAGTGCTCTAGCTAAGAGATTAAAAAGATATAAAACATGTCGTATTAGAAAAGAACAAAACCGAATGTTTAAAGAAAAGGAAAAAACAGTTTTACCAACAACTATCTAGTACCGAAGAAATAATAGGAAATGGAACACCAACTAAGACAGAGATAGAAGAGTTTTGGACAGGAATATGGGGTAACCCGGTAGCACACAACCAGGATGCACAATGGATTCAAGATGAAATAGCTAGGATGAGCGATATTAATGAGATGAGATTCGAAGGTATAACTATTGATGAATTAAAGTCGACAATCAGTGCTACACATAGCTGGAAAGCACAGGTAATGATAATATTCAAAATTTTTGGTATAAGAAATTCAATACTACTCACAATCAAATTAGAAAATGTCTCAACGAGTTTATAAATGGAGTTAAAGAAATACCCGAATTCTTTACTGAAGGAGTAACCTTTCTCAAACCAAAGGACAATGACACGAAGAACCCAAGTAAATATCGGCCAATTACATGTCTACCAACTATATATAAAATATTGACTTCATGCATAAACAAATAAAATATATAATCATTGCGAAGAACACAATATCATGGCCGAGGAACAAAAAGGATGCTGTAAGAACTCACAGGGATGTAAAGAACAACTTATTATTGACTCTACTGTAATGAATCAGGCACACAATAAGAAAGGAATATTCACGTAAACTACATTGACTACAAGAAAGCCTTTGACTCAACACCACACACATGGCTTATTCAGATTTTACAAATATATAAAATCAACCCAGTAATTGTAAACTTTTGAAGACAGTAATGGAGACATGGAGAACAACACTAAAACTAAATATGAAAAATCAGCAGATAACTACAGATCCAATACAAATAAACGTGGCATTTTCCAAGGTGACTCATTAAGTGCATTATGGTTTTGTCTGTCATTAAACCCACTGTCAAATATGCTTAACGAATCGACATACGGATTTAAAATTAAGGACAATAATGTGGTATGTCACACAATTTCCCACCTATTCTACATGGATGACCTAAAGTTGTATGCATCAAATTTGCTCAACTAAACAGTCTAGTCAATACAACATTAGAATTTAGTCAAGATATCTGCATGGAGTTTGGAGTAGACAAATGTAAGACGCTACATATCGAAAAGGTAAGGTCACACAAGCAGAAGAGTTCCAGCTAGATGATGGAAATAGGATTGGAATAATGGACGATAACGATGTATACAAATATTTAGGATTCTCACAAGCTGCCAGAATTGAACATAAAGTTATTGAAAGCAAAATTGATAGATACATACAAGAAACGACTAAAGTCTATCCTCAAGACGCAACTAAACGGTAAAAACAAGATCACAGCAATAAATACATATGCTGTACCAGTACTGACATATTCATTCGGAATCATTAAATGGACGCAGACAGACATCCACGCGTTGGAAATATTGACTCATACTACACTTACCAAACACAGAATACATCATCCTAAATCAGCAATAGAGAGATTGACACTTCCAAGAGAAAAAGGAGGACGGGGCCTAATTGATCTGAACAACTTATATTATAAACAAATAGACATTTTAAGAAAATACTTTTTACAAAGAGCAACAATCCACACTGCATAGGGCTGTGGTGCTAGCTGACAAAATCATTAACTCCACTCAATCTAGCAAACGAAAATGTCAATCTACAAGGGAAACTCATAACTGACGCTTCAAAAGAGTTACGTCTCTCAGAAAAGACCCTACACAAGAGACATTATGATGAACTACACAAAGGTCACGTAGATATTAAAGCATCAAATAGGTGGTTAAACAACGGGGAACTATTTGGAGAAACAGAAGGTTTTATGATGGCTATTCAAGACAGAGTGATTGCGACGAACAATTATAAAAAATACATAATACAAGATGCGACAGTAAACGATCAATGTAGAAAATGTAGTGCAAAGGGTGAAACAATCGAACACATCATATCTGGGTGCAAGTCACTATGTCAAACAGATTACCTCTACAGACATAACCAAGTAGCTAACATTATTCATCAAAAACTAGCAATCAAGTACAACCTCATTGACACACACACACCTTACTACAAATACAAACCAGAGAAAGTACTAGATAGTAAAGATTACAAATTATATGACGACCGCACAGGTATAACAGACCAAACGATACAGCACAACAGACCGGATTTAATAATAATTGACAAGAAGAAACAAGAAACGACCCTTATCGACGTTGCTATCCCAATGTGCCATAACGTCGAGACCACGTGGAAGAAAAAAATTGACAAGTATAGTGAACTTGCAATTGAGATCAAGAAGATGTGGAAACAGAAAAAGGTAAATACAATCCCATTCATTATATCAGCCAACGGCATCATACCGAAGAAGCTACATGAAAGCATTAAACAACTAGATCTTCAACCCAATGTATACATCGAGACTCAAAAGGCAGTAATACTCAACACTTGTAGAATAGTTCGTAAATTTATAAACTAAGAATGATACTTCGAGATTTCGAGACAGCTTCCATCCTGACATGGTTTTCGTGGTTTCCCATAGTCCGAAGAGCAAATGCTAGGATGGCGACGAGAAATCGGCCACGACCGTACACAGCAGAAAGAAAACATCATCTACAAACAATATTACAATTTATAAATGACTTATTTTAGTTAGAGTTAAGACAAAAGTAATAATGTATGTAATAGGTACACATGGAAGTACTTGACGTAAGTCCGTACAACATGTTAGCTCCGGTTTTAACCGAGTTTGTATGAAATACATCCAATAAAATAATAATAATAATAATAGTAATAGTAATATTAATAATAATAATAATAATAATAATAATAATAATAATAATAATAATAATAATAATAATAATAATATATTTTTTTAATTGTACATACTATGCAATATACATTATTCGGAACATAAATATTTTCCCACTAAGCTGCAAAACAGCTTATTAGTGGGGCGCATAGAACAAATATTGAGAGCGCACCGGTCACTTACATGTATGCACAACTAACACCTAATACAGATTAAATACAAAAAATAAATAAAATAAACACAGATTGTTAATAGACATTTCGTTTAGAAATAACAAAGAATTATACCTAATAATAATTATACAAAAATTAATCAATCAAATCAAGTCAAAAACAGCGAAATTTCCAAAGAATCAATGTGTAATAAATTAATTAATAAATGAGAGTCAACAGTAGGTAACAACAAATAGCAGTTTTGTAAAGGTTTGTTCTGTGGTTCCGGTAGCTTGGGTTCAGAAACCCACACAAAAAACAAACAAAAGCAATTTAGCCAAAAATTGGTAAACACCTTTATGTATTCAACAAATAATTTTTCGAATTCCGTTTGATCTCACTGAAGTATGAACACATGGTTAAAAAGATAGGCAATTCATTAAATAACTTTGGTACTAAATATTCTAATCTCCGTTGGCCATATTTGTTATTAAACGAAGGTACATTAAATTGAACAGTGTGAAAACTACGAGTGACTTTATTTTTTAGTATTATATCTTTAAATTCATTTTTAAAGTAGTATGTTACAATAATTTTATATTTAAACAGTTTTTCTACACGAAGCACATTGCATAAAATATTCGTTTCACGAGTAGAAAGGTAATCATAATGTAATCATCATGTAAGGTCGATATTTTACTCAAATTATAATCGGCAGCATTACCCCAAGAAAGTAAACCATAAGAAATAACAGACTCGGCTAGAGCCACGTAAACGCTACGTAACAAACGAAAAGGCAAACAGTTTTTGAGATAATACATTTGACTGAGGCATGACCTTAGTTTTTGACATATTGAATCAATGTGAGGTTCCCAGCTGAAAAACTTGTCAATAGCTAAACCCAAATAAACATGACTGTCCACATTTTCAATAAACTCTTCACATCTACATAGAGTTATGTCTGCTCGTCTATGTAAACATTCATTTGAGTGACAAATAACTTTTACTACCTCACACGAATTACGGTTATGTGGAGAGCAAATATGGATTAGTTTTGTTTTATTCGCATTTATGACAAGACTGTAGTCATGAATCCACATAAGTATGGTATCAAAGTCGGTTTGCATGTAAAGTTCTGCTATTTTTATATTTTGATGCACCGATACAAGAGCTACATTATCTGCATATAAAAAAATATAACAAAATTTCAGGGATCTAACCATGTCATTCACATAAATTAAGAACAGAATTGGACCATATATGGACCCTTGCGGAACTCCAGTTAACACCTCTCTCTCGTGATGGGACCCCGAATACCAATCCTCTCCAGGCAACCTAGTAATTTGGTGTGGTTAATGGTATCAAATGCCTTACTAAAATCAACGAAAGTGGCAACAACATGTTTATTTTCGTCCAACTTAGAATTAACCAGATTTGTAAATTGAATAAGGAGATCAGCAGTGCTCTTTCCCTTCTGAAATCCAAATTGTTTCAAGTTAATAATTTTGATTTTTTTTTTTGATTTTTTTTTATTATTAAGCGTCTCCGCCACTACACGTTCCATAATTTTACCTTTTTGTCGGTAATAAATGCAATAGGCCTTAGTTGGTAAATACCGTATGGTCCCCTTTTTTTAAAAAATAGGTCGATTTGACGTTTTAAAGCAGGGGGTATAATTCCCGTTGTGATAAAAAGTTTTTATTTTAGAAATTTTTGGGGGCTGACCTGTTTATAAACATATTTTAAATCGATAACTCGTACTCCACTGTCCTGCTTGTTTAAACGTCCAAACCTTGTATAATTTTCGAATTTGAGCTGGTGCCCTTTGGGGCTGAAAAATGATTAGGCTGGGTTATAAAGTAGACTGTGCATTAAAAGAAGTAAAACCCCACAATTTGTTTATATAGTAATGTCATCAAAAAACAAACGTTCAACAAACCATCCATGCTTTTTTTTTTTTTTCCCAAATTCTTTTCAGTTTCCCCGAACCCCTTTCTTTCTACCAAAAAAATTACTTTTTTTGGTTTGCCATGTGTCTTTCCACCCCCTTTGTTCTCCTCGATTAGATCTTTAAGTATTTATCTTTACTTGCAGAATTTCCTTTACTAACCGTTTCTATTCTGTTGTAGTACTCTAAATAACGCTTTATCGGGTTCGAAGCCTTCGCATTTTTCCACTTTCTAAATAAACCGTCTTTATGCCGCGTCATCACCTCTAAATCACGTGTCATCCACATTTTATTCGCACGTCATTTAGATCACAAATGTTCTCCCACGCTACACTATTTAACACAGACAAGACCCTCCTCTCCTTACTTTTTTTTTTACCTTACTTTTCTTCAGTTTTCCTTTTCCTGTATGAAGAGGTAAAAACCGCCAACCATGTATGACGCGATTTTACAAATAAAAATTGCCGAACGCAAAATTTTCAATTTTACTCCCGATAAAAAAAGATCGATACACGTCCTTGCCACGTATTTAACATAGTTCTTCTCTTGTGACTCTCCGTGTAACTTTTTTTCATCCAAGGGCCGGGCCCAAAAAATTTCTCAGACACACCAAATATCCGGCTATCTAATAAAACAATATTTATATCTCCCAGACAATAATTTTTCATTTCTGTTTTAAGTAAAAAATCTTTAAATTTATAACAAATTTGTGTTTCATTTTAACTGGAGTTATTTTTGAAGGGGGGGCCTATAAGCTAGAAGGGTTTCTATAACCCCCTTTTTCAAAAATTAAACTACAAAAATACCCTCAAATAGACAATTCCTCTCTAGCACAAAACAACCTTTTACGATTTAAACCCGATAAGAATTCCTCCGCCTCTTTTTGGCCTGGTTTTGTACAATATTTGATAGCCATTTAAAAAAAATGGCTTTTCTCTAGGTTACCAACCCCGGTTTAAAAACTAAAATCAAACACGCCATAATAATAATAATAATAAAAATAATAATAATAATAATAATAATAATAATAATAATTTTTTTTTGATTAAACACACACAATACATTAAACAATATCAAATAAGCAAGTTGCCTTCATGAGCAGACTGCTCGTGTGAAAGACTGCTTCATATCATAACATTTGAATTGTGCCAGCCGCCACGGTAAATATTAATGTAATATACATCCTTAAAACCTTAACAAAATAATTAATCAATTAACTAAATAAATAAAATTCAAAATAAAATGTATAATTAAAAATTCATAATAATAAGTTTTAAATGTAACCATTCCAATAAAACATTTCAATAAAACAACGCACAAGTAGGCCTACATACATAATCTTAATATTAAAGGTAAAAGCAATTTTAAAATGGAAAAATAATTTACCTCTCTTTTACTGCATTTTTTGCAAGTTTTTTAAAACGAACATATTTCATACATGGTTTAAACTCTGGAATCTTGCATAAAATAGAATTGAACAGATATGGGCCTTTATATGATAACTGGCTACGTGTATTTGTTAATCTAAAGTCAGGTACGGTTAAACGTAGCACTGATGAATTTCTAGTATTGACAGCACTATTCACAAAGTCATGGTTACAAAGATTACTAAAAACATATAAAACAGTTCTATAAAAATACAGTTGAGGCAATGGAAGAATGTCGTACTCTATATAAACAAAGTCAGTTGACTGAAGCCGCTGAAGATTAAATATGGTTCTTATGATATAGTTTTGAGCAGTGATCAGTGATGTTAGTTTATAATCAAATGTGTTCCCCCAATGAATGATACCAAATTGCAAATTCGATTGGAAAAACGCGAAATACAATTGCCTTAGAACATTTAATGGCATAATTTTTTTAAGATGGTAGTTGATATAACTGATGGATCGAAGTTTTGTTGTTAACATATTTATGTGCATGCTCCAACTCAATGATGAATCCATATACAATCCCAAATATTTTATATACTCGCAGCTTTCAATACACTTGCATTTACAATTAGTTGTTTCAATGCAGTTTGATTCATGGTAAACAATGTTCACATGAGGAATAGTAGTCTTCTCTTTAAAACGAAATACAATGAATTTGGTTTTTGAACTATTTAAAACAAGACCGTTATTTCTAAAATACTTAGATAAAATGTGTAGATCATGATTGACAAGCATTTGCAAAATTACATTCGTGACGGCTCAAAGCACTAAAAGCTTAGTAATAATAATAATAATAATAATAATAATAATAATAATAAATAATAATAATATAATAATAATAATAATAATAATAATAATTTCAAATTTAAGGCTTTCGCGGCCCGGTAAATAATTAAAAACAATTAAACTGGTCGGGACATTTCGCCGCGTCGATTCTGCTTTTATTGCGTTTGAGTTTCAGCCCAACTGTGTGGGCTATCCCCCAGAAAACAAGAAATAAAATTAAAAACTTACTAAAATATAAGCCAAGACAAGGCTTCCCATAGAAAAACAAAATAACAACAACAAAACAAACAGTTACCCTGATCAGGCTCCGCCTTCTATAAAATTGCATTACATTCTAATGAAGTCTTTTTCACAACCAGATCAACCTCACATTGAGAATTTCTGGTGCGTATCCGATCACTCCCTCGAACTCACTTCTTGGGGCTGATCCATTCCGGGACAGGGAGGACTTGTTATTGTTATTTGTTTTTTATGGAAGCCTTGTCTTGGTTTTATTTTAGTAAGTTTTTAATTTATTCTTGTTTTCTGAGGTAGCCCACACAGTTGGGCTGAAACGTTTAAACGCAATAAAAGCAGAATCGACGCGGCGAAATGTCCCCACCAGTTAATTGTGTAATTAATAATAATAATAATAATAATAATAATAATAATAATAATAATAATAATAATAATAATAATAATAATAATAATAATAATAATAATAATAATAATAATAATTATATTATAAACAAATAGACATTTTAAGAAAATACTTTTTTACAAAGAGCAACCAATCCACACTGCATAGGGCTGTGGTGCTAGCTGACAAATCATTAACTCCACTCAATCTAGCAAACGAAAATGTCAATCTACAAGGGAAACTCATAACTGACGCTTCAAAAGAGTTACGTCTCTCAGAAAAGACCCTACACAAGAGACATTATGATGAACTACACAAAGGTCACGTAGATATTAAAGCATCAAATAGGTGGTTAAACAACGGGGAACTATTTGGAGAAACAGAAGGTTTATGATGGCTATTCAAGACAGAGTGATTGCGACGAACAATTATAAAAAATACATAATACAAGATGCGACAGTAAACGATCAATGTAGAAAATGTAGTGCAAAGGGTGAAACAATCGAACACATCATATCCGGGTGCAAGTCACTATGTCAAACAGATTACCTCTACAGACATAACCAAGTAGCTAACATTATTCATCAAAAATAGATAGTACCTTACTACAAATACAAACCAGAGAAAGTACTAGATAGTAAAGATTACAAATTATATTACGACCGCACAGTTATAACAGACCAAACAATACATCACAACAGACCGGATTTAATAATAATTGACAAGAAGAAACAAGAAACTACCCTTATCGACGTTGCTATCCCAATGTGCCATAACGTCGAGACCACGTGGAAGAAAAAAATTGACAAGTATAGTGAACTTGCAATTGAGATCAAGAAGATGTGGAAACAGAAAAAGGTAAATACAATCCCATTCATTATATCAGCCAACGGCATCATACCGAAGAAGCTACATGAAAGCATTAAACAACTAGATCTTCAACCCAATGTATACATCGAGACTCAAAAGGCAGTAATACTCAACACGTGTAGAATAGTTCGTAAATTTCTAAACTAAGAATGATACTTCGAGATTTCGAGACAGCTTCCATCCTGACATGGTTTTCGTGGTTTCCCATAGTCCGAAGAGCAAATGCTAGGATGGCGACGAGAAATCGGCCACGACCGTACACAGCAGAAGGAAAACATCATCTACAAACAATATTACAATTTATAAATGACTTATTTTAGTTAGAGTTAAGACAAAAGTAATAATGTATGTAATAGGTACACATGGAAGTACTTGACGTAAGTCCGTACAACATGTTAGCTCCGGTTTTAACCGAGTTTGTATGAAATACATCCAATAAAATAACAATAATAATAATAATAATAATAATAATAATAATAATAATAATAATAATAATAATAATAAAAGAATAATAATAATAATAATAATAATAATAATAATAATAATAATAATAATAATAATAATAATAATAATAATAATAATAATATATTTTTTTTTTTATTATATAATATTACATGCATTTTTTACAAAACAATTTAACATCGTTGTCCACAAAGCCACAAAGCGGCTAGTCTGTAGATTATAAAACATATTATATTGTATACATGGATCAGACAGACATAATTAAATTTTAATTTTATTAGGCCTACACAAATAATGTTCATAGGCTAAATTAAAACCGAAATAAATAATTATACAACAACGAGAATACGACTTTACAATACTGAAATACATTAATTGAATTTGATATGACAGGCGAGAACATTCCTACACGACAAAAATCGCGACTGTATAACAAAGAAATAGTTTTTAAATTAATCAAAATAAAATGAATTATAAGTTAATCAATAGGTCTATCTATGGAACAAAGTAAGTAAATTTTAAGTTTATTTTTAACCTCACGAATAATAATTTTTTTTTTTTTTTTTTTTTTTTATTATTGGAAGTACATATTTAAATACATGATTAGTTCAGTATGGAAACGAGTCCCACAAGCCACACAAGCGGCTTAGCTGTGGGGATAAAAAAAAAACATTGACAATTAATAAAAATAACCCAGACTCCAGACTTTATAATATTGATATAAGTACAAGGGAAAAACAACAAAATACCTAGAACCAAAAAACATACAGAAAACTTGAACAAATAATAATACACTGAAAATGAAACTTAAAAATACTACGCATCCCACTTACATGCAATGTCTGTTTCATATAACAAAAACACTTATTTGATCTATACTTCGTAAATATTTGGGAATTTTATTAAAAGTAAAAGGTACACTGTATTGCAAAGCTCTTTTCCCATACTTATTGTTGAAAGTTGGTATTTTCAAATACTCTGCCTCCCTGGCGCGAGTATTTGCATTATGACTAACAATAGTTTTAAACGAATTATCATAATAAAATGTAACTAATAATTTGTAAGTGAACAGTACATTTACAGGTAAAACATTACAATATCTATATAATAATATATAATAATAATAATAATAATAATAATAATGATAATGATAATGATAATGATAATGATAATGATAATGATAATAATAATAATAATAATAATAATAATGCGCGAGTGTTCCTCACTTCAGAAGTATTTGGTCGATTTTGATGATTTAAAAATAGAAACGTGTTTATTTTTACTCAATAGTCCAAATATATTATTAATAGCAGCAAAATTTTGAATCTGTTGATGTGCTACTGGAGTTAAGCCGTTATCAATAGAGGAAATCTTGTCAGGTATAAATTCCAACCGACCGCTGCAACACACGAGCGGCCGGATGGTGGGGGAAGCTCGTGGCGGGGTAAGAAAGTTGCGTGCAAGAATGGCACTGCAATCTCTAGGTGGAACGCACTGTAGTGTCAGCTGTCAGCTTGGTTTTTGCCAAAATGCCAACATAAAAAAGTGAAACAAATATTTACTCCTGAAGGAATGAAACTAAATTCAATACAATCTACTGTTAAATCTTCTGATGGGTTTTTACTTCACTATCTTTGATTCTGCAGACACTTATTTAATTGGATGAGCGAAGCGAAGACTTCAATTTCACTGATCCCCCAAAAAACGGCATATGCGATATTGATAAAAATTTGAGGGGACCTTCAAAATCTCTGAACTTAGACTTTCCACGATTATGAGTACAATTGATCAAATATTTCTTATGATTATAGTACTTTTACGTTTTATTTTTATATTTGGCAAACGGCTACTTCGATCGTAATGAAACTTTATGGGAACGTTTAAAATCACTGAAATTATATATTTTATGATTTAGAGACATTTAAAGAAATATTTCTCATAGAAATCGTACTTTTACGATTTTTTTCCCCGGTTCATAATACAATATTTTCGTGACATTTGGGACGATTCTGGCCGAACGGGTAGGGCTACAACGTTCATATTTTACATTGACATTAAGATTATGGTGATGTAGTGCCTTTTGAAAGAAAAAGTTGAAAATGGTCAAAATTCATAGAAATAAAGGTTTTAATATAGGTAAGCCTTGTACACGTGTAGCCTATAATTAACAAGTAATATCAAGTAACTATAGAAAAAGTAATGAGATCCCACTTAAAAACGTAATCATGGGACAGAAATATTAAAAAAGCTCATCCATAACGCGACTGGAAAAAGCGTTCGCGAAGCGGCCTAGTAGAATTTAAAGGAATTGTCTATCTATTGCAATTTTTCGTTGCAACTAGCAGTTGCTTTGATTTATTGTTGTCATGTTGACCAAGACAAATTCAGCAATAGGAATGGAAGTTGAGTTAGCAGAAAAATCTCGTTCCATACTAGAGGTACAAAAAAAAATTGTTTTAGTTTCAGATGTTGTGATATTATTTTTATTTTTTTATTACTGTACTGTAAACAAGAATGGTTGGCAAAAGTAACTGTTAAAAAGTAACTGAAAACTGAGTATAATTACTTTTAAAAGTAATTCAGTTACAGTTACAGTAACCTTAAAAAAAATTGAAATAGTAATTCAATTACCCAAAAAGTAACTAATTACTTTTACTCAATTACTTTTACTCAGTTACTTTACAACACTGATGTCATGTATGTATATGTCGGCCTATGTAGGTCAATATGGCAATGTCAAAGCCTCACCCGTTTGGTCAGAATCGACCCAAATATCACAAAAATATTGTATTAACAATCGAAAAAAATCGTGAAAATACGATTTCTGAGAAACATTTCTTCAAATGTGCCTAAAATCACAACGTAGGCCCTTTTCAAACGTTCCGATAAAGTTTAATCTAGATCGGAGTAGCCGATTGCCCATCGCGGGCCAAATATCACGAAAATATAACATTAAAAATCGGAAAAAATCTTAAAAGTACGATAGCGTAATCATAAGAAATATTTCTTCGATTAGTCTATAAGTTCAGAGATTTCGAAGGTAACCTCCAATTTTCATCAAGATCGCATATTATGCCGTTTGCCCGGTAGAGCGCGAACAGACAAAAAAAACACCACAGCTAATTTTTTGGGGGTCCGTGAAATTGATGTCTTCGCTTCGCTCATCCAAATATTCTAGGCCTACGTTTCGGGTGAAGTATTTTATAAATGATTGTACTAGCCCAGAAACAAGAACAAGAATAAAAACCGCAAATATTTACCTTTGTCAGTCCTTGATGATCACTGACAGGCTTACAGCAGACACATTCTATCTGGCCACGTGTTTACCACAACCGCACGCATCACGTAAATCACCAGTCACCACAACTATCACCAGTCACCACTCAACATAAACATCTTTTAGACACTCGCTCAATTTGTACTTGATGTGTAGGCCTACTTAGGAATACGATTTTTTTTAAAGTCAATACTCATTCACTATCACGACGATATATAATACAGGTCACAATAAAAGAGTTCCAATCTAATGGTTTACTATAAAAAAAAAGGAAAACAGTCACAATTTTATCAGAACGTTATTATTTTATTATTGAAAATTACAAAGATAAAAATGCGGGTAAATAACCATGACTTCTGTAATGTGTGGAAACGTAGGTTTCATGTACGTATCGCGTGCTAAGTGGCCCTCGCAACGCGGCGACGTGCGCTCTCTCCTGAAGATACACCGCGACTGAGGAGTTGAGATGGGATGGGAACAAAACTGGCTGGCGCTACGTTTGCCGGGTAGGGTGGAGTGGGGGGTGGCTGGCGGCCCGCTCCTTGGCGGCAGGCAGGCGGCGTGCCATTCACACACACACACCAAGAATTCGTGAGACGACGGCTGTGGCTGTCGGTTGGTTTACTATCCCGGGAGACATCAGGTGGAGGAAGCAGATTAGAAATAATGATGAAGATAATTTTATTGTGTTGGTCATCATCCACGTTCAAGCTTTACGACTTACAAACTAAATATTCGATTGACGAAAATAACCACTAATCGCATTTACGTGTCGATTCGATGAAAACGAGGCACGAGGCAAACTTTAGAACCCAAGGTTTTGAGAAATTAGAGTTTATTTAAAATATATGTTGTATGTTAGTCGCCCGAATATTCAGGTTTCTAACGAGGACATTCAACGCTACATTCACAAGATAATAAAAAGGTATCATGTTATATTTTGTATTGAAGCAAATTAGTATACACAGAAAAACGATGCACATGTATTTTTAATTTGTTACTTCTATCAGAAACCAACAAAACTTATCTGTCTATATCTTATCAGAGCTTGAAAGTTGAATGGGACATAAAGAAACATGATATTATAAAGAACACTGTCAACTGGGAAGGTGTCGCTTGCTACGGGAATTGGAAATGGCTGATAAAAAAGATGTAAATTAATCACTTGCTTTGTACAACATGGTAATATAATATTACATTAGCAACTGCAAGTACATAGAAGTAATTGCTGTGTTGTTAGGTGGGTGACTGATAGAGAACAAAGAAAACCCCGGCGCCGGGTTTTCTAAATTCTGAGGGGGCTGAAATATTTCACTAACATTTTCGAAAGCAGTGGATAACCCTGAAAACTATATCAGTAATAAAAATAGCCTTTGTAACTATCATGATTTTGGTGAATGTCCATCATTCATCATTGGTAATGGACCGGTGTATAAACTATCTACGTATTTAGAAGGGGGGGGGGGGGAGAGCGTATTCAGGGGTATGTTTGAAAGGCTGGGCGCATCTCCGATGCCCCACCAACCATTTTAGTCTCAGATTCCCCTCTCTCCGATGCCCCTGCGTAAGAAGCCCATGTCCTCTCCGCGGTAAATTCAAATAGCTAAAATTGCATGGAATATTGAACAGTCTTCTGGCCCCGACCTCAAGCTGATTATTGGCCTGTATTGACGTAAATGTAGATGTATAATGCTATAAATAACTATAATCTTTTTACCAGTCTTCCCGAATTCAATCTTAGTTGAGTCTTGTCTTTTTTTATGATAGAATGAATATTATAAATATTAATGGTATTGGTATAAACGACCGAGCAGTGAGCAGGGTGCGAGGCCCGACATTACTCCCCTACTGGTCTAAACAAAAGGACTACTTTACATAATAATATTCTTGATTTCGGACTGACTTTGACAACCTGCAGATTATAATGGTACACAATAATCAATCAACTATAGATGTACCTTGAAGGGGTGTTCACAAATTAAACTTTTAAAAAATCTTTTAGGCTAACTTGTTATGTATAATTTACATAAAGTAACAGTAAAAAATGGTCCTCCCTTTTCCGAAAAAAATAAATACAAACTTGGTAGTTTTCGTGCTGGGTCCCATCGGCAAAAATGTTCCATAAGAAATAACGTCAGACCACGTCAGACGATCTTTGTGCCCAGTCGACCTTGAAGGAACGTATCCTATGGCTACCTTTTCTGTAAATTTTCTACATTTTGTTTTTGTAATTTGGGCAATAATTGGTTCGGTAAATATTTAGGGGTAGGCCTACTGATTACCAAGAAGGGTTGTAATTTTGGAACGCATATTATTGGGTGTATATTTGTGCACAGTTTCAAGACACGATTTTCTAAATGCCCATTTTAGTTTGGTGTGACTGTATATCACAAAAGATAACGGTATGAAGGGAAAACTGTATTGACCATCTCATTGTTTGACCACCCGTATGTTTTTTTTTGTAAAAACTTATTCTGCAAGTCAGTTATACCAATTACTTTCAAAATATTGCAATTAAATTGTGACAGTTTTTTCTACTTATTTCACAACTATCTTTGACTGACTTATATCCCTTCCCTTCAACAATAAACTATTCAATTATACAGTGCCACAACATAAAAAAATTAAAATTAAACACTTGCCCTCCCAGTTACCCGAAGCTCTTTTTCTAATAGTCTTATTCTTATAATGACCATGGGCACAAGGTCAAATATTGATACCGTCACTTCTTATAGCGTTTATCATCATAAGGGGACAACGTGGCCTTCCTCTGTTTCAGAGTGAACAGTTCATGATCAGTATTGTGACTTATCTAGATAATTTATCTACACTAGGCCGCTTCGCGAACGTTTTTTTTTAGTCGCGTTGATGGATGAGCTTTTTTGTAAGTTTTTAGATTGCTTGGGATCTCTTTACTTTTGCAAGTGCTTTTTGAACGTGTTAGCGCGTAGGCGAGAGAGTTCTACAATTGCGACCTAGTGTAGGGCGGGCCACAAGACGACTAGGTATTCGATGAGGGGGGGGGGGTGTTAGTGGACTGTATTATAGGATTTAGGGAAACCGAGCTGCGAAATATACTGAAATCACTTACCGACTTGCTGTATGAGCTGGGCAAGGTAGCAGGACGGCGGGCGTGTAGATTTCTCAGCTGGGCGACGGGCGTCGGGGGCGTCGGGGGCGTCGGCGGCGAGAGCGATTATAATGGTAAAATATGTACACTAATATAATGTTAACACAATAGAAAAGAATTACCAGGTACACTGTATACGTATACACTGGCGAGGTGAGAGTACAGTGCGTAGAAACACACACGCGTTCTCTACGAGCGAGAGACTTGAGCTTCTTTCCGACGGAGCGGCTGAGAGTACACTGAGCAGCGAGTTGCCAGCATAGTGCTGACAGACGTAAATTGCGGGCCGTGATACAGAATACATCACAGCCGGTGGGAAAGGATGGAAATTGATAGGAAATCTAATATCGGCGTAAACAGAACGCATTGTAGGTGATTGTTGTCAAGTTTCTATTGTTATTATATACCTAACAAAACTCATATTAAAACCTTTATTCTATGGATTCTGGCTAACTTTTTTAACCTTTTCTTTCAAAAGGCAATACATCAACATTACCTTAATGTCCTTGTAAAATATGAACGTTGTAGCCCCACTCGTTTAGTCAGAATCGGCCCAAAAGTCACAAAAATATCTCACTTATAATCGAAAAAATCGTAAAAGTACGATATTCATAAGAAATATATCTTCGATTGTACCCAAAAACGTGGCAGGTCTAAGTTAAGAGATTTCAGTGGTCCCCTCCAATTTTCATCAAGATCGCATATCTCGTTTGACCGGTAGAGCGCTAACAAACAAACAGACAAAAAAAACACCCGAGCTAATTTTTTTGAGGGGTGGGGGTGGGGAGGGGGGGGGGGGTCAGTGAAATTGAAGTATTCGTTTCGCTCATCTCATAAAATCGGCTATCTATTATCTTATCTAGATAAGTTTTTTGTTGTTATATTTTTCAATTATCTAGATAAAATAAAGTTTACCTTATCTGCTTTTTAAGCTTTTAGATATTTTTTTAGATAAAATAGTCTAGTTCGGTAACAATACTTGAGGAAAAAATATAGTAATGAATCACCTTTTAAAATAAAAATTAAGTCTACTAGTTTAAGCCTATTACATTACGTTTTTCATAGAATCCGCATTTTCGAAAACGGAGGCAAAAGTTGGCAATAAATTAGCTTTTTCTGCATTAATTATTATGTTTTTCAAGCAAAACAAAAACAAAAGCAAAATTATCTAGATGATTATTTTTATCAATTATCTTTCATCGAGATAATGTTTTACAGATTACAATATTTTATCTTATCTAGATAACTTTTTGAAGGATTATCTTATCTTTATATTGATAAAAATTAAATTATCTAGTCACAACACCGTTCATGATGCATGCTTCTTATCGAAAACATGTCGGCGCTTTGCAATTCATTAGCAACAAGAGGTCGCTGGCGCGACCTCTTGCAGTGCCTTCCCACGCCGGTCCTTTCCGCCTCATGTACCTACCTATCTGGTAAAATACTTACTAACGCTTGTTGTTTCCAAAGAAATAGGAGTAATTAAACTAAATTTTTCTCAAATGAACTTGAACAAAATACGAATGAAACAAAAAACTGTACAACCTCAAAATATCAGTGCGGTAAAATATAACAACTTTGTCAGGAACACTTTATGAAAACAAAAGTATGCTGCTAGCTGATACGATGACCCAAATAAAACATAATGTAAATTTATTTCATAACACGATTAATACATCCTTGGGTTCAGATTTTTCTCTGTAAATGGCCTCCTGCCGTTTACTGTAGGGCGCGATCAATTATAAAGGCATACATATTATTATGAACTTGGAACTTTAACCGACAGTAAACATTTGCATTTCAGTAGGCCTACTTTTAAAAATGTGAAAATGATTTATTAAAAATTAATTAAACATTTCTAGAAAAATGTCATATACTCATAAGACATTGTGAAAGCATCAACAACTGCTTATTTGTATTGTGACGGCTTAATCACCAGACTTAATATTATGTTAGTACAAGTTATAAAACATAATTTTTATTAAATCTTCTCGGGTAAATATTGTCATATATTCGGATAGATTATCCAAATATATGTGGTATTATTCAGTTAAGACACTCAAGTTGCAGCAAGAGGTGTTGATCAGTTGGAAGTAATAACATGGGCATTACCTAATGGATTGACGTCATATGGAATGTTGACCTAGTTAGTCAGCGGAAAGGGGACTGTGAAGTAATCAAGCTGGCCCAAACAACGAGGTGTGTGTTTACTGAATAAGGCGCTGACGGGTTGTTTCGTCAGTCGAATTAGTATAACAATTTTGGTTTTTCGGTTGAGTAATTATGCTGAGTTGAATGTTTATTTGGCGGAATTATGTGAATCCTGGAAGGACTTGTGGGAGCCAGGGAGATATGGAAGAGTGAGGAGAGGCGCTGATTGGCCGAATGGGTCACATGGTTTGGTCGGCGGGAGGGGGAGCGTGCTCTGCTTGGAGTGAGCAAGGTCGCCACCTAAGGTAGTGGAGTGAAGATCATACTGGAGCAAGGCCATACTCCGTGTAACCGGTCCGTGTAGGCGTCGAATTTGGTACTAAGCCGGGTGAGAATAAGTGTGAAAGAAGAAAACACAAGGCATCCATGGTGAAAGCACTGGAGTAACAGACAAAAGTCAAGAGTCGCAAGACCACCCGAGGAAGGAGTCCGACTACAGCCGACTACATGGGTTCAACGTCTGGGTGGTGTCCCAGTCCAACCGGGGAGACAGTCGACCGCCGAGCCGTCCTACCTTAGTCCTGGGGTATAAACGTAAGTCATGTATTCACATCTAAAGAGTAACTAAAGAGTGTAATTGTGGGAACCTGACACGTCAACCAGCCAGCAGCATGCACAGGCCGAACCCCTGGTCAGAATAGGATTGTTATGTTTTATTTAATACAGTGGCCCTTCTTTGAATTGAAAGCTGTAGTTATGTACTGTTCTTTACGCTATAACCCTCTTGAATCCCTATCAACCCAAGGTCCCGGTCGATTCTATGAGCCCAGGTCCTGAGAGGAGTTACGTCCTGGTAGGGTAGCCAATGAACCCAAACCACTGATAAACCATTGATAGGCAAACCGGTAGCCATCATTTGTGAAAACGACATTGTCTTGGGTTTAACCTCAGTTGCTATATGCACACAAAACAGTGGAATAACAAAGTATACATCCACAATATTGCCAAGTCAACCGGTGTGACCATCTTTAAGTGACTAGTGTCATATCCCTATTCAAAAACTCCCACCCTTTTGTATTTGAAATCCACCGCCTACATGGTGTAACAGGACCGGAAAGGGGAATAAAAGAAGATGGAGTAAAACGGTAATTCTGGAGTAATACTTTCTCACCTTCAAATTCCGAATCCTCTTCCGATATTCACAACATGACAATGGCGACGACGAAGGAAAGAACCTAAATTACCTGAGCCTACTCGTGAGTACAAACAATTCCATGTATACACTTCATAGTATCTCAAAAATGAATCAAGTAGCCCGACCACGTTTCGGTTGAGGTTAGGTTGCCCGCCAATTCGACGTTTTTACAAGTTCCTTGGGGTCAATGGCACTCCTTATCGGGAATATCAACTTGTAAAACGTTATAGGACTTCAGGTTCAGAGATTTTTCAAGTATCCCGGAGACAATGGCGCTCCCTGTCGGGAACATAAACTTTGTAAAACCATTTCAACTGCTAGGCCAGTCTGACCAAGGGAGGCAGTGGACTTCCTGGGTCGACAGATTCGAGCTATACCTCAAAGCTGTCAACATCTCTTCCCCACAGCGTAAGAGGGCACTTCTACTTACTTATGCAGGCGAAGAAATCTATGAGCTATTCAGAAATCTACCAGAACCTACAGTAAGACTAGGTGCTGAAGGCACAACTCAGGATGCCTATGAAGCAACCAAATCAAAACTTTCAACCTACTTTGCTTCAAAGGTGAACATAGAACTCGAACTTTACACCTTTCGGCAGACTAGTCAGTCTAGTGAAGAATCACTAGACCAATTTTACACCAGGCTGTTGAAGTTAGCGCAGTCCTGCGATTTTCATGACGTTTCACGTGAGATTAAGTCACAGATGATCCAACATATGACTTCTGGTAGGCTACGCAGGTATGCTTTACGCCATCCAGCAGCTACCCTTGATGATATTCTAACAGAGGGGAGAGCATACGAAATGACTGAAAAACGAGCATCAGCTATCGAGGAACAACCGGAAGCAGTCAATGCAATCCAGAAACAACCGAAGAAGAACAAATCTCAGCTGCGCTACAAGAACCACGACCGAAATTACAAAAAACAGCCAGGTATGCGGGGTATGCCTAATGAACAAAATAGAAAGTGTTACAACTGTGGGAGGGATTGACCTCACGATGGCGGCCCGGAAGCCTGTCCTGCCAAAGGCAAAACATGCAACAACTGCGGGAAGACCAACCATTATGCCCAAGTGTGCCGATCGTAAGGAAAACATAACTCTGTTGCAGGTCCCAGCAGCAGCACCCATAGGCCCACTGGTAAGTCAAAGACATTTGTGCATGCTACTGCCACTACAACTAACAATGTCTGTCATGAACCGGAAGACAGTTCAGGCGCCGAGTCCAACTACAAGCTAAGGGTAGTGGCAAACTCGACCTCTCAAAATAAGCCTAACAAGTCGGCCCCGATAACAGCCAGTATCATGCTAAACAACACACCGATTAAATTCATGGCCGACACCGGTACGAGTGTAACAATAATTTCAACCGACACCTTCAATAAAATAGGAATAAAACCCAAAACGCAATCGACAAGAACAAAAATATTTCCGTACAACAGTAACTCTGGTCTAGTTGTGACAGGAAAATTTAATGCCACCCAGCAATACAAGGAAAAGATTATTGAATCTGAAATTTTCGTTATACAGGGAAACTCAGAATCCCTCCTTAGTTGCAGCGATTCAGTTAACTTGGGTCTTATTAAAATAACGTGCTCGGTTTATCCTGCAGTAAGCCCTGTCGACTATGTAGAGAAATTCAGTTCCCTCTTTACGGGTATTGTGAAACTGACCAACCACCAAGTGCACATTCACATTGATGAAACCGTACCCCCAGTAGCCCAACGTCATAGGCGAATACCGTTCAATGTGCGAAATATGGTAGAGGCTGAAATAAAACGTCTCGAGGATGCTGACATCATTGAAACAGTAGATGGACCAACGCCCTGGGTCTCACCAGTAGTTGTGGTACCGAAACCCCACAGCCCAGGAGCCGTTCGATTATGCATCGATATGAGGCAAGCGAATAAAGCCGTAAAAAGAGTCAAACATATAACCCCAACCATAGAGCAGTGGCGGCTCGTGGGGTTGCTGGTTAGTGGAGCTGTGGCGGAAAACTAATTCGGCGTGGCAGTCTGGGGTCTGGGGCAAATTTCGCCAAAGGCGAAATTTTTTTGAAAAATGACTTTTTTAGGTGGCCTAGAACACGTTTTCAGGCGAATTTCAATAATGAATAAGGGTTAAGTAGAAGAAAAATCGGCGGATGGAATTTACTTATAAACAATAATCTCTACTCTACTCGCAAAAGGTTACGATATCACTTTTACTTACAATAACTGCTTGGTCCTATAACACAAAAAGCGTGCACATTGTACGTACATAACACGGCACATGAAAGGAGAATCTACTCGACATACGAGAAATAAGTTCACAACTTTACAAACGCATAATATGCCAAACGAATATTTTACACCATCAACACTCACGAAACTTTAAAAATTTATATATTATGTACACATTACACGCATGTTCGGGTGCATAAAACACAGTAACAGACTAACAGTAGCACCTGACACCAGAACTAGCACTCTACTGCGACAGGTCCCTGACCTTCCTTCATTCTACGCGCTGTTTATGGGGGTGGAGACTCGCTCCGTAGCTGGACTAGGGGCTCGCTGGCCAGATCGTGCTGTGTTCTGTGGAAATCACAGCGCCTAGTGTCCGTAGTTTTGCCGTCCGTGGAGGGATGAAGCGATGGCTCGTCGGCCGGGAACACTAGGCTGCGAGGGCCGCGTTGTGTGCTGTTTCTGCCACTGCGCTCAGTGAGAGGTACAGCGCAACCGAAACTTGTCTTAACGTAACGGCCGGCCATTCGCCGCGAGCATACACACAATTGTAATGTTCAATTATTGAAGTGCACAAAAAAGTGAGAAACCATTCAACTTGTAATAATAATTATTGAAAAAATTAAACTTTAACCCAAAATTGAGAAATACATAATGTAAATTTATTAATTTTATTTCCTCTCTACTGTGGGTGGCGCTGCAGCGCCACAGCGCCTTAAGTAGAGCCGCCACTGCCATAGAGGATATTGTAACCTCGCTAAATGGAGCAGCCTACTTTTCTAAACTCGACCTTAATGAAAGTTACCATCAACTTTAGTTAGATTTAGAATCTCGCGCAATCACAACCTTTTCAACGCACATGGGGCTGAGGAGGTATAAGCGCCTAAATTTCGGGATTAGTTCGGCCTCTGAAGTTTTTCAAGACACCATTCGGCAGGTGCTAGGCAACCTTAAGGCCCAAGTATCCCTACCCTGGCACGCTTCGTTGACTTTTCGAGGCAAAGTGGGTGTGTAAAATAAGCGCATTAGGGGCAGAGTCAGAATCCTTTCATGATTTGTCTTGCTCGCCGTTCATTGGTCACTATATCAGGTTATTTACCACAGTTTTTTTTTTGTGTCGCAAGAAAATCCTATTGAAATGTGCTTTCAGTCATCCTAGCGTCTTGGGCCTACCGATCCATTCTTGTCGCATTGTTCAAATGAACAAAAGAAACCACAACGTTTATTACAGAGAGGCTTTTTTATGATATGCATATATTTTTCTTTCCATTATAAATATGCGAATATTTCGATGCTCAAATCATTTTGATTTTTGTTCCTACGATACAAATTACGGTAAATATCATTATAGAGATAAAATATTAGATAACACAATAGGCGTAATTTTTTATCGTAGAGACAAAAATCAAAATGCTTACCATATAGAAATGTTCACATTAAAATACTGCAAATAACAAAAATAAGAATATCATAAAAAAAGCTTTGCTGTAAAAGAATGTAGTTTCTTTTATGCGTTTGAACAATGCGACAAGGGTTGAAAGGCTGACAAGTTGAAGACCAGCTCGTGCAACTGGGCCCTAGCGCGGGATGAGGGGGGGTGGGTGGGGGGGGACAAGGATCCACTTTATTTACTTCAAAAGATAGTAATGCGATTCTCTAATGGAACAATTTACGTGTTCGTACACCACGAACCCTGCATTCCAGGTTCGAATCCTAGCTTCGGCAAGGATGTCGTGGTTATTTTAATTTCTATTTCAATTTATTCATTCGACCGATACATGGTAACAGATATAACCCTCTTGGGAGAGAGAGAATGAATAATCTAATAAAATATAATAATCTAATAAATAAGCAACACAAATGATCTTCGTGTACGACTATATGAAATACGAATATAATTTTAGGGTACTCCTGAGGTTCTAATTCGAGACTCTGAATCGTCGGATCGATACCGCCATCGGCAATGCCGACTGAAGTATTTTTCCGATGATTTCCCCAGTCGTGAGCACCCCTCGCAAGTTCCTTTCAAACTATATCTACATAATCGTTCTAGTTTTTCATCTAAAGAGGTGCCAATCAGGAAAGAAGGAAGGTGATCATACAACATTGAATTCTACGAAATGTTATTATTATTGCTCAGTGCCGTGCATTCGCGTGGGATTCATCATAATATACCTACACCATTGCCAACATTCCTTGGTCATTTGACGTTAGGATAGGCGGGAAGACAATCACATTACAAACACTAGAAACTCTTTATAGACAGTAGACACATCAAGTAGTGGTTTAATTATAAAATTCAGATAATAGTCCAATCACAAATGCATGCATTGTCTGATGTATAATAGTCTATGTATGAAACATTGTAACTACAAATAAACCATCAACACAAAAATCATTAATTCTATTAGTTGTTCATTTAGAATGTAGACACAGAGTTTTATGAAATATGTGTAACGATGACAGAATCATACATAATACATTGTGTAATCTCTCTCTGTAGTCACAATGAAGTGAAACATTCACAGATATGACGCCGAATCGAACAGTTCCCAAGTTGTAATATACAACAATGTATCACCCCAACCAATATTTCTTTTCATAATACAAAATAAAAATCGAAGTAACAATAATAGAAAATAAATTATTACCATATCTAACAATTACTCTCAAAGTACAAAGTATCACCCGATAGAACATTTCTCATGTTGAAATACAAAAGAATGTATCGCGCCATCGATTATATTCAAGAATTGTCTTACAAAAGAAATTACTATCATATCGAACAATGCCTGTAAAGTATTGCCAATTTCAACATTTTCTAGGTTGAAATTCAAAACAAAGCATATCAGAAGAATAACCATAAGCAAAACCGAGCATATCGAAAAGTTGTCATACAAGACAAATTAAATTATAATGTCGATCACGTTTTTTTTATGTATATATATATATATATTAATGAACTAGGTTTTTCGGTTATAATGCCACGTTTATTCACATTAGGCCAACGTTTCGATGAAATTTCACTCATCTTCTTCAGGGCCAATACAAATTAATATATAAAAAACGAAAACTACATTACATTGATAAATTCAGAACAAAACTGGGAAAACAAAATACAACAAAATATAAACAATAGAAATCACTGCACATATGGCAAATTAAAACAACTCAAAGAATCACTGCAAAGCTTGACGTTGCAAAGAAAGAAGAAAGTCACTACATGTCCTTCATATTGCTTTTCGTCATGGATCTTGTCACTCTGACTGTCGATGTATTTACTTGCAACAGATCATCTGCAGGAACTAACTGGGCGTTGGTTGTTGGTCCATTGGTTTCACAGCCAGCCTATGTGGCTGTACATGTATCCCTGAAATTGCAGGTTTCCACGTTACAGATAAACGTTGGCTATCTTGCTGTTTATTTAGACTGTGAGATCGTTTATTAATCTCAATGGCTTCCCGTAACATTCTAGGAAGAAACTCCTCAACGGTGGCAATGGGTTTCATGCCAGCAAAGTCGATAACATGACCACTTTCTTTAGAATGTTGAGCAAGGACTGATGTTTTATCCATGTGCTCAACAGCTAGCCTGTGTTCCTGTTTATGTTTGTGTTTCCTGTGAATAAACGTGGCATTATAACCGAAAAACCTAGTTCATTAATTCATATCGGCCACGAAAATATCCAAAAACATATATATATATATATAATATATATATATATATATATATATATATATATATATAAAAACATAAATTATGATCGTAATGAGCAATAAAGTACAAACAAGGTATCACCTGCAGGAACATTTCTTATGTTCAAATATAAAACAATTAGTATCACGCCATCGATCATATCCAAGAATTTCCATACAAAACAAATTATCGATAATATAATTAATAATAAATAAATAATAATAATAATAATAATAATAATAATAATAATAATAATAATAATAATAATAATAATAATAATAATAATAATTCAATTTTATTTAAAATATTTTTTCAAAGACAAATACACGATTAAAAACAATAAAAACAATCATAATTACAATAATCATGATTAGAAGATCAGCTTGAGGTTCTGAACATAGTTTGATGTAGTCATCGAACTAAAGGTGCGTTTACAGTTCGGCGTTGCTCGCGAAGCGAAGGCGCGTTGACCAATCAGCGTGCGTTTTCAATCGAACGCGCGAAGGCGCGAGGCCTCGCAAGAAACATGAACTAAGTTCATCTTTTTTGCCTTTGCGACAAGGAAATAAATTGCTCTGCCCATGCCCCGACTCCACATTATATTTATATACCTGACAATAATATTCGTAATGACGATTAGCCATGGTTTTGTTTAAAAAAGGCGTCCTAAAATTAATCTGTAAATATAACAAGTGTTGCTGACTCGCGGCGAACTTGCCTTTGCCTTTGCCAACTTTGCCCCTTCGCTTCGCGAGCAACGCCGAACTGTAAACGCACCTTAAGATGGTCAGGTTTCTTGTCCTGAAACTGTATCTTCACAGGGATCTTGTACTCCGTCGAATGGTTGTGATTTTAGAACTTGACGGAGAATGGGATCACTTGGTTGGGTTTTTGCAGTAGGAGAGCCTGGATGTGGTCCGAGAGAATGTGGCGCAGTTCTGGGTAAAAAATTCATGTTTCTCGTAGTCATACTCGCAAGGAGTGTCTTCCTCATAAATCTCTGCATACTTCGGGTTGTGTTGGAAGGCAGTGAAGAACTTGACGGAGAATGGGATCACTTGGTTGGGTTTTTGCAGCAGGAGAGCCTGGATGTCTACGTGCGAGATGGTGCTGTACCACAGAACCGTGAAAGATGTCCTTGTCTTGACGATGTACAATATTTGTTCACAGGGAAGGTAGTTAACTCTCCCGATCCAGAGGTAGTAGAGTAATCATTTCGTCTCTCTCTCGTCTTCTCTCTCAACGCAACTGATAATCTTGACACTACACTAATGTTCCCGTTGATTGTTGCTTGTGCTGACGAGCGAATCTGAAAGTATTGCTGGTCTTTACCGGCATGTTTCACGCTGATTGTAACTTTCCCGCACTCCTCCTTTGTGTCCGTATTTTCAATTATCAACTCCTCGTAAAACGCGATCTCATCATAGATCTCGTCATTAATGTAAAATTTGTATCTTTGAGACAGTTCATCGTGTGGAAAGTGTTTTGCAATTATAGCCAATCGCTTTGATTTGTGGGGCTTACTGAAATCTTTTGCCATGATAATGATATTCAGAATACCTCAATCTCATTCCCACCCGTGGTTTTATCACCTTGAATGGTGTGATGACGCTATGTTGAGCGTATTCGCCACCGACGGACTGTCGTGAAGCGCTGCCACTGGCACTTCTTAGCAAATATCACCTTGTACCGGTACATAAACAGATCATTTTACTATCTTTCTAATCTGAATATTGTCTTATGCCGGACACGTGTTCCACATATATATTTCGAGACCACTTGATAGTTTCGCTGACCATTTTCTTCCTCATTGATGTAGCACATCTCTTACTAATACCTAAGGCGCGCAATACTCTAATAATAATAATAATAATAATAATAATAATAATAATAATAATAATAATAATAATAATAATAATAATAATAATAATAATAATAATAATAATAATAAAGAAAGAACAGCAGTCCCTTGAAAATGTCATCCACAGTGATGACGCTACGTCGGGAAATCAAGAATAATGTAAATTATTCACCATTACGACGCGACGAAACATCCCGTCAATGTTATAATTTCTCTTCAATAATAATAATAATAATAAAATTATCGATAGTAGGCTTACAAACAAAGTATCGGTCGGAAGAACATTTCTAATGTTCAAAATCAAATATAAAACAAAGAATCGCGCTATCGCAAAACCAAGAATTGTCATACAAGACAAATTATCACTAATACAAAATTAGTTATATCGATAATAGGCATGACACTGAAAAAACTAAGTTTCCTTTCCTGTGATTCGAAATGCTTTCTACCATGAAATAAATCTTTGTGACCTTTCTTCTAAGAAGATGCTCTATTATCTGTCCTATCTTCATCTGAGTGCGATTGGATTGGATATTGCTTTACGTCTCATATTTATGCAACTTGGCTAATCGAGACGAAGGGAGGGACGTAAGGGATGACGCGGGGGAACAAGGGAGATATGTGTATAGGTTACACAAAAATACTAGGGTAATTTAGGGGCTGCGAGTACTGAGGCTTGTCTTCCGAGAAATGGCATTCAATGTTGCCATTCTGTGACACTTTTATCAAATATCATAACTTGAAACACGTAGGCAATTAGTTGAAACAATTCGCAGATGACTTTTCAAGCGTAATTCAATGTCGTATTTGATCTAAAGAGCCACTCAATAATCATTACAGACGGTGGAGGTATATACTGCAGCTATGATCACTACGTAGACACGTTTTGTCTCTATTGCTCTCGATTTCTCACTCATTCTTTCTTTATTCGCCATTCTTTTTCGTGTAACATTGCCTGTCAACTATTCCTTGTAAGCTACGGCCCTCCCTCCACCCCCTCCCCCTCAGCCCTCATTATCTCACATCAATAAAACATGTATAATTTAATATGTTTTTATTCCATTCGTGTTATATACATACAACTATTGTAAAAGAAACGAACAAAATCATTAGCGTAGGTGAATTGGTTTTATCTAAATATAACGGCTGCACTAATGTGTCTGCGTTGCGATAATTATTGTCGTCTGTAGTTGTGTTGAGAAAGCCAACAGGCCAGTCAGCCACCAACGCGCCTGCAACGAGGGTTGACAATTGCAAAGTCACGAAATGCATCCAAAGCTGGCATTTTTTTTTCAAAAATAAATGAAAACGTAATTGACAGAGGGAGTGATAGACAAAATACGCAATAAATAACGGGACAACTGACAGTGAGTGAGTTCGGAATGCAACTCTGCTAATCGAGACGAGGAGAGTAAATGATACAGGAAAATGAAATAACCGCCACATAGGCCTAATACCCATGGTCAATCCAGAATTAATTCGAACCTGGATGTCAGGAACCGCGATTTACCACACCAACCCACCACCAATGTTGTGACTAACTTCATAAAATCCGTTTTCTATTATCTTATCTAGATACATTTTTTGTTGTAATCGTTTTGTATTAAATAAAATTAAGTTTCTTTTTAAGCTTTTAGATATTTTTTTTTAGATAAAATAATAAACAATAATGTAGACAAAAATAATAACCAAATCACTTTTTTTTAATGAAAACTACTTCTACAACAGTGTTGTAATGTGCGTTTCGGGGTAATGTCAACTTGTTGAGTCTGATAAATATTACGATTGACAAGAAAACTGTTGTTGTGGGGGGGAGGGGGGAACAAAAAACGTAAATCTTAATAATTATTATGTTTTATCTAAACAAATTTATCTAGATAATTATTTTAAATCTTTTATCTAAATAAAAAATAAATAAATATCTAGTTTTATCTAGATTTTCAGTTCCACAACCAGATCAATGAGGCGGAATGGTTACTTGGCCTGAGGCTTTGTAACCAGTCTGTCGCCGTGTCGGTATTGTGTCGCGAAGAAGGGTAGATGGGTAGGCGCGATTCACTGCTTGACCCAGCCCCCAATTCCATGAGAATAAGACGTTCATCAAAACCCGTACAGAGGACAGCACTATCGGTGCGAAATTAATCAATCATTAGTCACCTCACTGTCACGTCATTTATACGTTTTTTGTGCTCGGCTTTCGAATACAAGCTATAAATAATGAAAGTAAGAACTAGGTTGAATAAAAAATTATAATTTATGATTCCTTAGAGTTGCGATGTACTAATTATAACACTTTCAAATATATAAACCAACGTAGTAAATCTGGCATCTGTTTGTTGCACGAAACAAAAAACATTACTGACATTAAAGCAATAGTTTAGACGCTTCGAGGATTCTAGTAAGACACTGCATATGCAGGGGGGTACTTCGCCCTTAAAGGAGTGCTTAATGTAAGCGACGATATACTCGTGTACGGAAGAACACGCAAAGAACACGACGAAGCTTTGGTATGTGTGCTTAAACGCTTGCAAGACAGAGGTATAACACTCAACCATGGGCGCCGGGAGGGGGGGGGCAAGTCCTGGATTTCAGGAAAAATAAATTTTAACTGGCGATATGCGTTTATTACATATAAATTAATGTATTCGTGAAACCGAAATTCAATTGAAAATTAATATTAATAATATTAATATATTTAATGATCTGATCGGGAGCGGAGTGTTGCTAGTTTGTTTGTTTTTTTGCTATTTCATCAAAGTTATGTTTAGTTTACCTAGTGTAGTGTAGACTTGTGTAGTGTAGGTGAAGGCCTTGAAATCAAATTACACTACACTTTACCCAGGATAACCAAACGTTTTTTCAGCCACACTCTACACTAGATTCGCTCACATCGAACTGTCAAACTAAAAAACATAATAAAACAACAAACAGTACTGTTGAAGGCACTAAATGAGTCAAAATGATAGAAAATGTGTACTATCTGAACGATGAAAAGCTATTTGGAATATAAACTTCAATAGTGCTAATCCTAATTGAGGTTAGAGTACCCTACGCATTTGCCCTCATCACAAAACATAGTGCCACATAAATAAAATACTTCGAATCAGTTTCTAATACGTAATTATAGACTATTAATTGATTTTAGGAGTTATATCGGATTGTCGTGAAAGAATGTGTCATTCATCATGTTTTAAGCTGTTTCTCTTCAAATGTTGCGCACGACACACGACCTCCTAGAGCTCGCGTAGAAATTCTACACTTTACACTACACAAAGTTAAACCAAACGGCTACACTTTACACTACACTTAATACGAAAACGCTTTTTAGACATTTTGAGCCTACACTAGTGTAAAGTGTAAGTTAGTGTAGCAAACCAAACAAACCTAATTAGATGAAACTTAGCACGTCGTTTAGAGTTTAGTAAATAGACCCCCAGAACACGGTAGGTCTACAATAATTTATTCTTTATTTAAATAGAAATTTGTGTTTATGTTTGTAGGCTACTTAGTGATGCATTGAAATTTTGCATTTTCCTTTTTGGGTCTAGTCAATCACGCCCGTTTTCCATTTATTTTATGTTATGTGATATTATGTATGATTTATTGAAATAAATAAATAATAATAATGTAACAAGATTATCGTTTCTATGATTTGCAGGCTAGTATATTATTAGTCGATGTAGTAGACCTCTAAGAACGTGTTTATGTTTTATATTTTTATTCCACATTGCATTGCAGCTGGAGAGAACTAACAAGTTGCAGTTTATGTAAGAAAAGAAAATGTGATCAAAACAGTCACATTCATTATAATTTTATGCAATTAAAATATAGCCTTTATTTTTAAAACGTGTCTTTTATTTTCAACTCATAACCCATTTTAGTAACCGTATAAAAGTTGAGACACAATGTTTTCTTGTTTACTTTCTAGTATCTACTGCACAAAAATTACATAATTTCGGTATCGTATTCAGCCCACTACTTTTTTCTAAAACCCACCAAATGCATTCTAAAAACCTGATTTTCAAAAATTTCGCCTGCGGCGCTATTGTTGGGGGGCTCCGCCCCCCAAACCCCCCGTGCTTGCCCAACGAAACTACAAATTGTGATTGTTGCCCCCCCTGCTAAAATTCCTGCCGGCGCCCATGCACTCAACAAAAAGAAGTGCCAGTTTACAAAAACTGAGCTAAAATTCTTTGGTTACCTATTTACCAAACAGGGCCTACAGATCGACCCCGAAAAGATCATGGCGATCTCCAACCTTGACATGCCGACCAGTCCAACTGAAGTAAGAAGTTTGCTAGGCATGCTGAACTACTGCGGTCGTTTTCTCCCAGACCTGGCTTCGGTCACAAAACCACTTCGATAGTTAACCGAGAACAACCGGGAGTGGAAATGGACACAAAAACATACCTACACCTTCAACAAACTAAAATCACAGATGATTAGTGCCCACTCGTTGGCATACTACGATGCCAACAAAGAAACACACTTGCATGTTGATGCCGGTCCCCATGGGGTAGGCGCAATACTATCGCAACAAAGTGGCAAAACGGTGGAGATAGTCGACTACGCAAATCGAGCCCTAACAGCGGTAGAGGAACGGTACTCTCAAATCGAGAGAGAGATGGTATCAGCGACTTACGGAATGGAGCATTTCCACCTGTACCTGTGTGGTTCCAACTTTATCCTCCACACTGACTCCAAGCCCCTGGTATCCGTCTTCTCTAATCCCAGAGCCTCTCCCTCAGCCCGCATTGAGAGACTACTCCTTTGCACTCAGCCATACCAATTCCATGCCATCCACCAAATCGGAAAAGAAAATCCGTCCGACTACTTATCCCGACACCCACTTTATTTCACAACGGACAACCGTCGCACGCACAAAGTTCCAGAAGAATACGTAACGTTCTTGTCAGAACAGTCGTGCCCCGTTTCAATGTCCCTTAGCGATGTTGAAATCGAAACTGCAAAAGACGAAACCTTCAAACTCTTGATTGAAGCTTTGCAAGCATCCCCAGGTACAGCTACAAACTGTGGGGAAAAGAACAGCTAAAACCATACCTGAGAATACTCAACGAACTAACCACGGCTCATGGAGTAGTATTACGCGGGACTAGGCTAGTGATCCCACCTGCTCTCCGTGAGACTGCTGTATGCCTCGCACATCGAGGGCACCGCGGAATGGTGAAAACGAAGCAGCTCATCCGAAAAAAACTGTGGTTCCCCAATTTGGACAAACTCGTTCACGATGCAGTAACGTTGTGCATACCCTGCCAGGCAATAACTAAGCCAAAGAAATCGCGAGACCCGATTCGTCCTACTGACCTTCCAGAGGGTGTGTGGGAAAATGTAGTCATTGACTTTGATGGTCCGTACCCTGACGGAAAGAACCTACTGATTCTGACCGACGAATATTCTCGGTATCCCTTCGTGGAAATCATACCATCAACCAGCACTCGACATGTAACACAAGTCTTACAAAAGTTATTCTGTCATATTCGGAGCAATAGTCCAGTTAAAATCAGACAATGGACCGCCATTCAATGGCGCAGAGTTTGCAGCATTCGCCAGAAAAATGGGATTCCGACATCACCGCGTTACGCCACTATGGCCCGAGGCCAACGGGCAGGCAGAAAGATCTGTGGAATCTATTTGCAAGACGGTGTTAGCAGCCCATATGGAGAAGAAGGATCTACAAACTGAACTCGACTACGCTTTAATGAACTACAGAGCTACACCTCACTCTACGACAAACCGATCTCCCTACGAGCTCATGTTCGGCCGTAAAATGAGAACGACACTACCCTCAGTAACCCCTAACCTAGAGTGTGAAAACAATGACCAGGACATCCGAGCGAACGATGCGGGACATACACAAAAGGCAAAATTGTATGCTGATCGAAAGAGAAACACCCAACTTCATGCACTACAACTTGGCGACCGGGTGCTCTGCCGACAACAAAAGCGCAACAAACTCAGCACACCATACGACCCAGATCCATTTGTCATCATAAAGATCAGGGGAAGCCAGATTACAGCCAAACGCGGACAACAAGTCATAATACGAAACTCGTCTTTCCTAAAGAATTTCAACACGCTGGGGTCGAGGACACACAACAACAAAGATCAAGAGAGGGATGGTGCTCCGTGGTCAGACGAACCAGATGATTGGGCAAATATTCCAGCAGCAGACCTTGCAGATCCGGATGGAGAAGATCACCCACCAGAAGGGGAGGAAGCTATTCCGGAAGAAGCACCACAGCAGGATGAGCCAGTGTATCCAATCTTGCCACCAGCTTACCCGGATGGAGAGGCAGCAGTCCGTTGCAACCCTCCTCGAAACAGACAGATTCCTGAACGTTTCCGTTAAAAATAACCCTCTGGTATTCGCTAGGCCATCTAGGCTATCTACATTTTCATTTTTCATATATGTTAAATTGTAATCTTTTAAGAACAATTATTCAGTTCACAACTATAATATTTGTTTAGTACAAGCCAACCTCCATTTGTTGTCTAAAAATGTAAGTTTAGTATTAGGTTTGATGTCCAAGATTTTTACTCTAAAGTTAGAGATTTTGCTTCACAATTTCCTTATATTATTGTAACCTTGTAAGTTGTTTTTTATTTCTTATTAATACTATTAATCTGAATTTTTCTTTTTACCATCAAGGTCTTATTCAAAGCATATCCCTATTGTCATATCCCTATTCAAAAACTCCCACCCTTTTGTATTTGACATCCACCGCCTACTGGTGTAACAGGACCGGAAAGGGGAATAAAAGAAGATGGAGTAAAACGGTAATTCTGGAGTAATACTTTCTCACCTTCAAATTCCGAATCCTCTTCCGATATTCACAACATGACAACTGGCTATAGGTATATTGCGGATAGGAAAATTGTGAAGGGACGTCTGAGGGCTATTTAAGAGTACTTTAAACCCTTGCATTCGCATTAACAACTGAGGAAAACCTCGGAAAAAACCTACAGTCAGGATTGCCGGTCTCGACGGGATCCGAACTGGGACCTCCCGAATCAGAGTCTAGCGCTTAGCGCTCGAGCCAACACTGTGGGTGAAATTTAGGGCACATAGCTCATGTATACAATTCCAAGGGTGAACTTCGCACAACGCACTAAAGGGACACCAGGCAAGGTAATAAGCCCCGCGAGCTATATGCCCCAAACTGACATGAGCCTGCAGCCTTGCACCAACTATATGAAATCAACTTCAAATTATATTTAATTATTACTTAGCGGATATTGGTATAGCTTTAAGAAACACCCCACATTAATAACAGAAACCATAACACTGTTCAAAAGCAAACAATATAGGTTGCTTACCAACAAAACGAACCGAATTGCTAGAAATACATTACATTGAGTGGCCGCTGGCCGTTCATTTCACGAACGACGTACAAAGCCCGAAATATTTGCAAAAAATTGTTTTTCACGTATTTTCCCCCACCAATCAAAAACTTTCAAAAGGCAGTGGTTAATTTTGTAAGGGAAAAGGGTGGGGTAACACGCTTAATAAAAAAAGGCCGGGAGAAATTTAATTTGTAAGGGGGAACCCAGTACGGGGGGGTTTTTTGGGGGGCTTGCCCCCCCCAACTACAGCGGCCGGCAAGGCGACAAACAATGTTTGAACAAATTCAAGGGTTTTGTAGGGAGGGTGTGTTTGGTGGCGTTCTAGAAAAAAAATTAAGTGGGCTGAAATTTTGGCAATACCAAATTAAATGGGCTTTTTGTAACAGTAATAACTATATAAAAAAAAAAAACTATATAAAAAAAAGGGAATTGGAGGAGGGTAGTGGGGGGTACGTGATTCGGGGACCCGTTCCACAAAAAAACCCATTGGGGGTAATATGGCATTTCATTTACGTTTCTGATCACGTTCCAAACCCGGACTATTGGGGGGAATTTTGTCTGAAAATTGGTGGGGTTCATTCCTCTTCAAAAAGGAGAGGTGGGGGGCCCGGCGGTGTACTAAGTTTTTATTTTTGCACAGTAAACAAAATGTTATTAAATAAAAAATTGAAATAGAAAGGCATTGGTGGGGTGTAAAATAAAATTAAATAAATGTATTTTCGTTTTTATTATAAGGCCAACAATGTGAGGTTTGCGTCCTATTAAATTCATGAAAAAAGGTGGGTTACAACTGCGTTATTTACCACAAAAAAATAGGCCGGCACCATTACAAAATTAAAAGCACTTGGGAACTTTCAAAGTAATGAAATTCAAAACCCCAGAAGGTCAAAGCTAGGGAAATCCAACGCGAAAAAAAAAACCCTTCCAAAAAAACACACGGTCATGGCAAAATCACTATATATTATGGGAACCGACTGCCACTTGGGGGGGACGAAGAAAAAAAAATTTACCGTAATGGCCTCTCAATTTGGTTTTATTAAAAAACAAACACTTCGGGAATTGATTTTGTTTGAGGGATAAAAAGTGGATTACACTAAAAAAAAAACTATCCAGAAGTATTTTCCATGTTGCAAAGGACGCCACCACCAACACCCCAAACACCACCCCCAACACACACCACAACCCCCCACACACCACACAACCCAACCACAACAACACACTCCACAACCACACCCACCAAACACACCCCCAACCAACAACGCACCACAACCCACACCCACACCCACCACAACCACCCCACCAAAACAACACAACACCACCACACCCACACACAACCACCCCAAAACAAAACCCACACACACCCCACCACCCACACCCCACAACAACGGGCCGGGAACTTCACTCTCCCCCCCCATCCTCACCATTTCAGTCGTTTGCAATTGGAAACCAAAATTATTCAACATGGGAGTTATTCTTCGGTAATTTTACTTTTGGCATTTGGACCATAATTAAGGGGGAAATATAATCCATGGAAAAGAAGGGTTTACCACAATTAATAATTAATTGGTTTTTACGGAAGCAAAAAAAATAATTTCCAAAAAAAGTAATTGCCTTTCTCTTATTTAGGTAAGGTAAAACAAAACCTTGAACGGGGACGACGCTTTACTGTTTTGGTCAACCCCCTAAAATTCGTGATTCTTCCAAAAATAAAATTACATCCACGTTTAAATAAAATCCGGGGGGGAACAGACAATTTTGTTATAGTTGGAAGGTTATAAATTAGAGGGTTACGTGTGAAAAAAATAGGGGCCCTTTGTGGAATTAGGATGCTACAAAGGCACTTTTTTTCAATTAAAAAAAACTTTAAGGGTTTTTTCCTGTCCCCATTTTATTTAATTTTTTTTCAGGGGAAAAAAAAGGGATAGGTTTGTTTTTAAAAAAATCAACCATTGTTGATGTATGAATGATTTCAAACCTTTAAAGGAGGCGTTTCACCAACCCCCTTTTTTTTTTTTAGGGCAAAAATTTTCTGTTTTGCTCGGGCTGAATGACATCACAGTTGTTAGGACAATTTGAAACAATCTCAGGAAGTGGGAAATTAAATAAAAAGGTGTTTTTCTATAGTAACACATTCTAAAAATTTTGTTTTGAATAATTAATTTATTAAAAAAAATAAAATTAGAGGATTTCACGAATTCAATTTTGTTAAAAAAAAAGTCCAAAATGGGGGGGGGACTATATTACGTGAATTTTCTTTTTTTATGGCTGATCAAGGTCCCAAAAATTTTGGAAAAACAAAAGCTATGGGGGACCCTGGTTTGGGGGAAAACGGTCTATGTATGCTTTTTATTGGGGACCAAGTTTGGCAAAAATTGGTAATTTTATACGGTAGGGATGGGCTTTTTTGGGCGAGGCCAAACAAAAACCGCTAAATCTTTACTTAAACTATCAAAACGGGGTGGTGGGAACCTCTTAATGAACATAATTTCAAAAAATAATAATATTGAAAAAAAATTCTTCATAACCACAAGCTTTGGAAAGGTGGCCAAAAAAAAATAGAGGCTACAAAAAAAAACGCTATTAAAAAAAATGGGGGGGGGACACTTGAAAAGCTATTTTTACGTACCCTCTAGTTATTAATATTATATGTTTTTGGGACTACTAAATTTTTATAAAACGACCCATATTTTGAAAAGGGAATATGGTGAGTAGAAAACAACAAGGGGGACGATGAAAACTCTTAAAAAATTCAAATTTACTGTTTATCACAAGAAAAAACAAAAACCAATAAAACATTTGCAAATTACAGGTGTATTAAAAAACAAAAAAAAACACAACATAGTGGGGGACTACCCTTCCTTTGCTTAATATTTCAATAATAAAGGAGATTTATTTTTTATATCCAAAATGTTATAACATGCTTAATAGTAGCAGGCCACCAAAAAAAAATCCTTTTCTAGGAATTAACAATATGACTTTTTCTTTTTCAAAAAAAACACAATAACAAACATTGCAAAAAATTTACACCACAGATTTATACAGTAGTGAAAAAAAAACATCCATGCTAAAAATCCCCGTTGTTAAATGGTTTTTCAAAAACCTTCTACTTCAAATAAATTCATTTGTCTTTCCACGCTGAAAAATCTTCAAAAAATCACTTCCACTCACCAGCGTCTTATTAACGTCGGAAAAAATCTATTTAAAAAATTTCAAAACGTTATGTTTGTATATGTTTTTTAGGTGGGAATATAATCTCATACACTGAATTAACAAACATAAATTAACAAATTTTAAATTCAAAAGTATTGATTTCTTACTTAGTTAAATTTTAACGTTGGTTCCAAAAACCTCTTGCGGCCATAAACTTTGAGATTATTCTTTCGAGAAATTAAGGGGGTTCGCATTGGCCAAGCAAGCAGGGATCGGGTGGCAATACACGGGTTGGGTTAACTGAAACTTTTTCACGTAGTTTAATGCAAAGGCAATGTTTAATTCTATTTGCGAAAATTACTCTTGGCATCGGGACGGAAAAATATGTAGTCAATTACTTCTTAAATTCTTTTTTGCCCTCCAACATAATTTATAATGGCACAGATGTTATTATTGATTGGTTTTTACACATTCCCAAAAACTTACGTCGCGCATGAAGGTTAATCACTGCCATACTGTAGTTATTGATGGACCGTAAGCCCCACTCCCACAAGCGTCTTTACTAACGTTCGAAAAAGGAAAAAACAATGAGGAAAGGAAAACTGATAACAAATATCCCGGATAACGACACTTGCATTTTTGATTACACCGTGCTTAAATCACCAAAACCAGCAGAAAAAAAAAAACACACCTCGAGACAAAAAAACAAAAAAAAACTTTCAATGATGGTTAGCGTCTAGAGGCCCTGGAGTCACACGCACAGCGCATGCCACTTCCCCCCCCCCCAACCGTTCAATCAATAAGAGAGCAGGCAGAGCCTTTACTCAAGTTTTAATCACTTAGCTGCGACCAACATTAACGGATCGACAATGCAAAAAACATGAGTAAATTAAACTTGCAGTAAGAACACTTAACGTCCCTCACAAAAGTATGAAATTTTAAGGCAGTGATGCACGGTTCTTTTGGGATCATGCCTGTAAGTTTCGTTTGCATCAATTAATTTTTCTACCTCAAATAAATTTGTAGGTTCTTGAGCACCGGCTAAAGTACACGGATCTGAAAAAATAAGATAAATTAAACTGCATTTTAAGAAACACTTTACGCCCCTGACAAAAGTATAAAATTTTAAGGAGTTGATGACATGGTTCTTTTGGGATCATGCATGTGAAGTTTCGTTTACATCGGTTAATATCTCCTACCTCAAATAAAGACGTAGGTCTGACGCGCGCTAAATGTTACAAGGATCTGACTAATTTCTGTCACACACGTGCTCGCAACTAATGACGTCATGAAAATTTATTTGGTAGTGTTCTATTCACAAACAAAATCGAGGCAGGTCGAGTTTGAGTTTTCGTTGCGATAACTCAAAATTGATAGCAGATTTGATGGAAAAACTATCAAGATGTGGTAAAATGTCGAAAATTTTACGGCTGACTCTAAACTTGCATTTAGGAACACTTACGCCCAAACAAAACAGTATGAAATTTTAATGGGTGATGATGCAGTGTACTTTTGAAATAATGCCTTTAAAGTTTCGTTTACATTGGTTAATATCTTCTACCTTAAATAAATGTGGAGGTCCTGACGCGCGCCAAATGTCCATGGATACATACATACATCTATAAACTTGGCCCAAACCTATAAGGCCGCTCCCTAGAGTCGCGCCCTAAAAAAGCACTTTTAAAGTCTTCATGGTACACTTTTTCAACGTACGTTTTACAATTATTCTGTTGTCAACCTTCTTTACTTTTTCACTGTCTTCTAAAATTAAATACTTTTTGGCCTAAATATTCTCATTGATTAAAGAAGGCTATCGATAGCCTTCTTTAATCAATGGTATTCTTTAACAACTGATCCTTCACACCCATCTTTGAAGTTTTAAACTACTTCTTTATTCACATAACTATAAGAATGCTCAGTAGGGTAGTTAGATATATCATACAACAAAATGACAGTCCAGAGTCCACCATCATATTATCTTTATAAATATTATCAGTTTCCACTGCATAGCAAAGGGAATCAGTGTCTGTGAAAAGGATCTTGAGGAGATCCCCATATTTTCTATAGGCGGAATTGTAATGGAACTAATAAAAATGATATGGCTTACTTGTTGGATCAAGCAAATAGCAAAGGGACTTGAAATTTTCAATTACCCTCGAAAAATCGCTAGTGTACTTTGTTCGTTCGTTGTTTTTGTTCGCTCTCTGCTGTGCAAACTGCAAAAATATGCGATCTGATGAAAAATGGAGGTTGGGGGACCTGCGAAATCTATTTAAAAAAAAAAATTCAGATCTGCTACGTGTTTGGGTAACTTGAAGAAAAATTCTCATAGAAAATCGTTACTTTTAAGATTGTTTTCGAATTTTACATTCATTACATAAAAGGCGGTGCGATAGGGCAAGGCTACGTTCAAACGTAGGTGGCAAGCATGTTTGGATACAACATTTCCCCTCTCTTAAAAAAAAGCATGATAATACTAGTGATTTATGAAGATGATTGTGATCTTATACTAATGATTGACATACAAAACGCTTTGGGCTTTATAGATTATTACTTGGATATTATATAAGTATTTCTTATAAACATTTGAAATATTTTGGTAATCAAAGTCTTGACGTAATCATTGTTCATTGCATAGTTGGATAGTAGTGTATGAGGCACTGGGCAGTCAAAGAAATGCCGTCTAATTTATTATGCACATTTTTAATTACCCCCAATTGGTTATGTAAATTTTTAATTGCCCCCAAATTAATTAATTATGGAATGTTAATTATGTAAATTTTTTTAAAATATAAATTTTTATTAGAAATTTTAATTACACAAAATTTTTAGTAAAATCATAATATTTTAAATTTTAAAGATGGCGGATGCTACACTGAAGCGTAACTGCTTTAACCTAACTTTGTGTTTATGTTCAAGATGGTGGATGACTACCACAAGAGGGGTGATCATTTAACCTTTCATGATGACGTCATGTAAACTGTCAAGACTTGTTTCGTTTTCAAGTGTCGTGTGCAAACTAGTCAAGACTTGTCAAGACTTGTCAAGGACAGGCATTGAGTGATCGTCACCATACACCGACTTGTCAGGACATGCATTGAGCTTGTACGATGTTGAGATTGGGAATCATGGTAAACCTAGGGGGGGGACAAATTAAAAGTCAAGACTGTATTCATGGGTATACAATCTTATCTATTTAAGGGGCAAGATCACGGCAAGCCCTTTTCGTCGCTGGGTTTTTGATGACAGGGGGTGTGAAAGAAGAAACGTCCTTTCTCCTGACTACGTTCAGGAAAATTTTGAGCAATCCTGGTAAAGTTTCTGTCACAGATGTGGAACATCCATTGTTAATTTGTAAATAGCAGGACAAGAACCAAACGAAATTGGTAGCTGAGTCTTTTAGGCGAGGATTACAATATATTTTTATACTGAGTCTGCCGAACCTAGTCTATAGGCTACTAGCTCTTGGAGTATTGAACCTTAGCTAAGACGACGTCACGCCCCATGTTAATAGTGTACCAACAATTTCTGTCTTCACTCATCGAGTTCACTCTGCGCACTGATACGAGCGCACGAGCGCCACAAGAGTTTCGCGAGCCGTGGCCAGCATGAACGTTAGTAAGTGACACCCATAGAGGTCGCACCCCAATTATCAACGACGCATCCCCCACTCGACGTCCAGATCTAACTACGTAGATGCGCCCGCGGCGGATAGTGTGTCAAAACTTTGTTTTCCCAAAACCAACTATCTCGAAAAAATTATTGCGCGCCTATTTAAAATAATATACATTTGGGCAAATAAATCTCGATGGTCCATTGTAGATAATACAAAGCAGGCTTGCGAAAAAGTCATCAATGGAAATCGTTACAATACTGTAGACGTAATAGTATTAAATTACATGATTATGGTTGTTAAATTCGAACTCTTTATACGCTCATTCTATTCATATGTTGTTACCAAGTAATAAACAATGTTTTTAAGGCGCGGAAGTTGTTTACTTTAGCAACTAATAAAATACATACATGCCTAAAACCAAATTGTTTTCTATGATGCCACTTCAAATGGGATAGGACGATAAATAAATTAAATGTTTCATATCTACAACCAAATGCGCAGAGCTTGCAAGTACACGCAAATATTAAAACGGTGGATTCGGCGCCTGTTGGTCGTTGCTGCGTGTCGTCCCCCGTGTCTTTTTTTTTTTGAAGCTCCACATACCAGGATAAACCAATAGTAATATAGTAATAACAAACACAAAAGGAACAAACACGCAACAAACAAAATAAACTGGATAATTAGCTATTTATTACATCAGTGTAAGGATAATGTACACGCACCGCGTTTACTGATATATTTTTTACAAACTACAATGTACAATAAAAATACTTTCTTCTCGTTGAGGCTTCGCAAGGAAATCAAGGACACCTTTCATATTTTAACTTATTATGCAAGAGATTTCAAGTCAGCAATCAATTATAGAATCAAAAATGTCGTAGATTAATAATACTTGGAAAATTACAAATGCTACTTTTTTCAATCAAAACTTCTGTAGCGCTATAATGTAATGAATGAGTGGTTACAATTTGGGATATTGTTCAAATTTTTCCGATTAGCTGTGGAAAAAAACGGGGGAAAAACACTTTTCTCAAGTTTTCCGTTTTTTTCAATACCACCAAAATCCCTAGCGAAACACAAAAATTTAATTTGTATAGAGTGGTTGCTTGATCGGGAAGATTTTTTAAGTAAAGAATGAAGAAGTATTTTGTAATCTCAATACAGATGTAAAGTTGCATGTAATTAAATGGGTAAATTTCTAAGCAATAGCAATGCTACTTGAATGCGAATATTCCACGGGGATCTCAAAACACAGCTTAGGTTCAAACCCGGTCCGGGAAACATTTGGTAAGTTCTGGGATTGAATTTTTTAAAAAAAGGTATAAAACATTTTTTGAAATGCATACAATCCAGTCATGTGTCAATACTATGGAAAACATAGCAGTACGAAATAACGTGTAACAATTGCAGGTTTATTTAATTCCGAGTGGGAATTTGGTGGTACCTTGGAGGTGCCAGGATTCGATCACTGCATAACAAAAAACAAATATTTTTTCCAATGCCTCCTAGCATCTAGGAGGCATTGATTTTTTTCAAAAGCAAAACATTGTCCTATTCATTTGCAGACTATTTTTCAATTTAATCATTTTCTTGTAGATTATATCGCAATGGATTAGCTGATTTTATAACAGTTCTCAGTTAACTCGCACCGGATATCTGTTTTAAAATTTCAGCACAATCATTCCCCCGCCCCCCCCCCCCCCCCAATTCAAACTGATTTTCATATAAGACACACACACGCACACAATCACGGAAGTAGCCGATTTTCTGAATTATGAATCCTCATGCGCTTCGGTCACCTCGTCTACCTTCTACAAGTGTTTTATAACAGGGCTTCCCAGATAGAATTCAGAGACTCCAGGAAATTAATCTAGCATCGTTTGTAAAGTTCGTGTTCTTGAAAAGCGAGACTTGAAACTCGGCAAAGATAAAAATATCGAAAGTGAACCATTTCATAAACAGAAAACTGGTGAGCCCGCATTCCAATCTTTATTAGTTCTGTGGAAATAATAATTAATATGAAAAATGTAGAAAAGCACGCTTGTTTACGTGTCTGATAAAACTTTGACAATTGAACGACTAAATTGATCGAAATTATGTTTTTACTGGACTTTACACCAAAATTACCGCATATATTTACCAACATATATATCGTATCGTTATCGCTTATACCAATGTTTATTTTTATGGGAGATTTTGGCCCAATGAGACCTAGCTCGAAATTACAAGTTAAGTTTTGAGTGGATACAGTAAACGAAATAATTGTTCTGTTTCTTTGTAATTCATAATAAGTTAGCCTCATTTTTCTTTTAGTGGTGCGGGTAATGACTACCCCATTGATTGAACAATGCTTGAATATCTATTTGAGGCTTCGTTCATGCATTAATTTGTACTGACAATTATTTATATTTTATATACCAACTTAAAAACATGTTTTAAATTTAAAATAAACGATGAACTGCAATTGCATGGTATTTATTGTGATCGACAATAGCCCCCCCCCACCCCCCTTCACGTTAGAGCTCGCCTCTAGTTTCAGGAGGTAATATCTTTTTATAAAAAACTTCATTTTTACAAAATTCTTACTTGAATTGTGTTTAATGACTTATAGGAGTGACGAATCCACTTTGTGTTTTTTTGTAACTAAATTTTGACCCAATTTTATTCGCTAAACAATATGGCTCAAAATAGAGCTACAAGAAAAATAAAAAATGTGGTAGATTCGTCAATGCACTATATCTGTCATCTAACCAACATTTCAAGTAAAGAACTTTAAAATATATAGTTTATTAAAAGTGTGATTTTATTGAACACATCAATATTTTTAGTACGGATATTTCCAGGGATTATCCATTGATCACAAGCCGAGCGGAGTAATTAAAGGATGGGTCTCGCTCAGGTACTGGGACATAGTAGCCAAGGTCCGAGATAGGTCCATACTTTCATAGAAAAGACCAAACAATTTCTAAACTAGTATTTACGATTACGCTCAAATTTCACACGAATATATAATTAATTCATGAAAATTAAGGCTTTGTGAAAAAATCATTACAATCGGATAAAAGCATGTAGGTGTTACAAACGAAGAAATTTAAAAATCGAAAAAAGGTCTTAAAATTGCGATTTTCAGGAGAAATAATTTTCCGATTGTGCTCAAAATCGTGGCAAGTTATGAGTTCAGAAAATTTCGAAAGGCCTCCACTAAAAACTTCATCGCAATCGGATGCTTGAGTATCGGTTAGCCGGAATGTGCTAAAAAAAACCAAACACACAAAAATACAAAAAAAAACAAAACATTACGGATTTTTTTTTTTCTCCAGTGTAGTGAAATGGAATCTTCGATGCGCTCGCTACCGCTCGTTACGCCTCATCCACTAATTAGATGGTTTATTGGCATGAGCGAAGCGAAAAGACTTACATTTTACTGGACCCCCCAAAAAAATTTAGCTCTGGTGTGTTTTTTTGTTTGTTTTCGTTGTCTGTTTGTCGCGCTCTACCGGGCAAATGCATATGCGATCCTGATGAAAATTTGAGGGGACCTTCGAAATCTCTGAACTGTCACGTTTTATTTGTCAAAAAAGTTTATTACGAGAAAACCATTAGAGTATGAGGAGATCAATATTATGTCAATCTCCTACTGGTGGTTATGGGCCCAGCAGCAACATTGTAATTTATATTGTTTCGGTATCTTCTTACTCATTGTGACAATATCCGTGGTGTCGGATTCCCTGTGTGCAGGCGGACTTTTTTAATTTCTGAATTGTAGTAAAAAATAAAAATATTTTTGTAGACAATTCTTATTGATCTTCTTCAGGGACGGATTTGTTTTGCACAACAAAGAAGTCAAATGTGAGCAGGTCCAGGAATCGGCCGTTGCATGAATTCTGGGTATTCATTATCAGCATTCGTTTTTAGGTTTCGTGTTCATATTAAAATTCCATACAGATAATTTGTTTCTAGTGTAAAATAAATGTAGATAATTATACATATATATAAAATAAACATAAAACGTATCTATTTTATTTGGAAATTTCTAAAAGTTTGTTTGTTCTAAACTGTCATTATAACTATATTATGAAGTTAATTTTGCGGCTAAAATGCTATTATTTGTAGGTAGGCATCCCTTGTAGGAAGTATATTATGAGGAAGTATGTACAGGAATAGGTAACATTTTTATAAAGTCAACAATCTGATGTGGCAAGTGAACAGAGCCGTCTTTCCATAAAGCAGCTCAAAAACACAACATTGTAAGGATTATTTAAAAAAAAAACTCATCAAATAGCGTGTTTAGCATCGACTGGGCATAGGGCAGAGGGCACAAATGAACATAAATTTTACATTACAAAATTGAATTGTTACAATATTGTGAAAAAAAACTAAAATCAAGTGAAACATGTATTTCAAAGTTCAAAATTAATCCTTTCATTAGTCATATTACGGACATATCACTAATCACCATATATGTGTAATTGAGAGTAATGGTTTTAGGCACTTTCTATGTTTCAATTTTTTTTTGCGGTAAAAACGGTTACTAACTTTGTATCATATTTCTCACTAACGTTAATAAGAATCAGTCCATGAGATACATTTACGCGTATTCTCTAAATTAATTCCTCGATTTGGATTAAAAAATTCGTTTGAAATCTCCGTAATTTACTCAATTTTGGTCAAACTCCGCGGGAATTTATTTAAGTGCGTGTACAAATTTTTTATGCAAATTACCATACTGTATATCAATCAACGTTCTGCAGAAATCATCAACACCCGAAGTGCGCGCGCATTTGAGATGGGCGGTGTGATATTGCTTTATAAGATGTACAATTACAATGTTATGAGACGGAGTTTGTATGTTTGTTTTGTTGTCATTTGAAGGAAGGAATCGTTTTTCATATTTCAAGTAGATATTTTCAAAAGGCTCTGATTCCCTGGCGCGAGTATTTGCATTGTGATTTACAATAATTGCTTTACCCTTCTGGGCCCGGGTAGAATTGCCCGAGCATGATCTGCTAATCGTACAAGGCGGATTCAAGAGAAAAAGTCCACCTTCAACACATCAGCTAGCAGAGCCAGAAAAAAATCACGAAGATCTATTTATTTTTTAACTTATTTTTTTTTTAAAAGTTATTTACATAAAAATTCCCACCACCGCACAAACAACAAAAACAACGATGTTTTAACGTAGGCAAATCATTTAAATCTAAATCCATCAATCGAATCATTATGACAGGTTGTTTCAAAAAAGCTACACAACATTGGGCGATTAGATCACTATTATCAATAAATTTTAAAATAATTGTCTTTTTTCACGAGCTGGTAATTACCACAAATTAATCCGCTTGGTGGCGCATTTACGGCTTATAAAAGCTTTCCAGCAGTAAAATACCTTTGCATTTTCCACGTTTTTAAAACCTGTTTTGTACGAGATAATCCATCAGTAAATTGTGGGGGGGGCGGGAAAATTCTTCGCCGAGCATTCAACGATGTCATCACAATTCAAGGAATTATATTATTTTGTGTTTTGTCTTTCACCAGGTTCGGAAAAGACCTCACTTTGCACACTGTTGTGCGGGCCACACTAACATTCAGATTCCGAGGAGCCAATACGGCCGATGATGACTAGGATGCCATAAAATATTTATTTAATAAAATGATAAATACGTTTATCCAATCCAAACATTAACTCTTGAAATCATTATTAAACAAAAATAAAATGCTATTACAAAAATGGATAATTTGTTTGTAAGTTTTATCCACTTTGAACGAAAAAAACGGCCTTTTATTTACGGGGTTTTTTAAGTATTTTGTCATATACGAAATAAGGTAAATAAAATACTTAAAACCGGAAATGAGTCCGATTTTTTCATTCAAAGTGGATAAAAACTTACAAAAAATTCGTCCATTTTTTTGTAAAGAAAAAAAAAATAGCATTTGATTTTGATTTAAATATGATTTCAAGAGTAATGATTGTTATTGTTGGATAAAACTTATTTATTAATTTATGATTAAATATTTTAGACATCCTAGTCTAATCTATTCTAAATCTTCGGGCTTGTTAGCTCCTCGGTATCTGAAGATTGGATAGAATTCAATTAGTGAACATACAAAAGAACTCCGCTCTCGAAGAGAACAATGTGTTCTACTCGCGAGTAAACGCACTAGAGATATGGTAAAGAGGGAAAGGAAATTCTTATACCTCCGAGACCCCCCCCCAACAAAGCCCACGTTATAAAATTATCCAATAGGGTCTGAATTACAATCAATGAACATTGTCATTAATTTTCAATTTCGTTGTTTGTTTAAAGTACTTGAATATTTTGGTTTCAAACAACAACAGGGGGTCGAAGACCGCTATGTGAGAAACCCCATTTTTTCTCCCCTTAACCAGTTAGCCTTGGTCTGGACCAGCATGGGACTTTCTTCCCCCCATCATCCCTATAAACTAAAAAACTATTTACTAACTAGTGCGACAGTATAGTCGATCGACAGCGACACACTTTTGTAAATATTTTGCAGTACAGTTTCTCAGATTATCAATATTTTGTTATTCAGCCAGGAAAAATCACGGATGGATGTCAATTATCTACTTATAACAAAGTTCCAAAGTCGTAAAAATCTATTGATATTGAAAAACTTGTTTAAATTAGAAGGGTTTATTATTTTTATATTCATAAAAATCATCACACAAACAACCATGTTTTAGCGAATTTCCCAATAAACTAAACTTTTAGTAAGTTTACTGTCATGCACAAACTTACGCACCATGGAAATTGTGTGACTTACATTTAAAGGATTTCGTTTCGCATTATTTTTAGTTGGATATTGAAGAAATGTATGTATACATTTTTTAAATAATTATTATAGTAGTTAATATACGGTTATAATTATAAGGCTTAGTAAAATGCTTTTAAAGCCAGTAAATCGAACCACATAAAAATTACCGTCTGTATATTATTGTTCTAACGAACGCATAATTAAAACCATGATACGAATGCAAGTATAGGAAATAAATCATGAGTGCAAATAGATCACGATTGCTTACGATTGTCAGAATGAAGTCGACGTTTTATCGCTTCGTGTGTGTACCGAGGGCCGGTGGGCGTATAAATATTGACAGTAATTTTAAAATGTAACCATGTGCATCATCATGCGAGTAATGTGGCTAAAAATGATGAGTGATTATAACAATGTTTGGTTTGAACTGTACATCGCAAATAATCCGGAATCACCCAGCTAAAACGAAACATGCTCGATGCTAGGAAGAAGATGTTTTGAACTTAGATAAGGTTTTAAATACATCCTGTCGTGGAATAAAAGCATAAGAAAGGAATCTGTGGTGGTGCAATTTTCTTTTATGAAATCGAAAATCGTTTCCGAAAAACCCCACAAATTTTTCGAGAGAGGTGAGAGCGGTGTTCGACTGTTCCGATGAGTTTGGCAAAACATGCAAACCAGTGACGATGTTTCAGTTAATGTCAGGTCAGCTATAGATTCAACTCCGATTCTAGTAACTTAATCTAGCTATTCTTTGAGTTAAGACCTGGGACAGTGGCGTAACACAAATTGAACGCCCCCCCCAACCCATTCCACACCCTCTCCGCTGCAAGACACGTGTTCGACTACTAGACCATGGCATGTATTTAATGCCGTCCGCCAGGTAAAAGGAAATTCATTTCCCTTCTTCGCAGAGGCAAGATTAGATGTTTTCTGAGGAAAAGGGCTAGACCTGCAAAACAGTCACTCAAACGCTCAAGCACAAAATCGAACATTCATACATCTCCTCGGGAGTAATTTTGTCGGTTTGTAAAAATAGTCTCGTGCTGTCCAGTCCCATACGGCCCCGACGACAATTGTAATTTTCACAATTATCAAATCTAAAAAACAAAGAAGTTTCACGTCACAATTTGATTCCTAGAATTCTTGATTGTTGACTTGTAATCTCTGCATAATAATATGTTAAACCTATGAAAGATGTTCTTGATTGCTTCGAAAGGCAAACAACGAGAAAGAAATACCCAAACAAGGTATTTTGTATTATATACAAGGTGCGCGGACATTATCCTGAACACTGATGTAATACCAGTTCATTTGTTTGTTGCGTGTTTGATTCGTTTCGTGTGGATATTATAAAACAAATCCTAGCTAATGATTAGTTTATGAACAGGTAACATTGGCATAGATGGAATCCTTAAAATATTTTTAAAGCAAAAAGTAATGCATTTGCTAACAAGTTAACAACGACGAAGCAACGATGTCTATGATTCTTGAATTACTATATTTATTATCCTGTATGTGGAGCAGCTTCCGATAAATTTTACACACAGGCACGACTTAAATTTATGCTTTTATTTATTAACGTCCTATCCATTCTGTTAAAAAATGATTTACAAAGGAGGGACAATCTTTGCCTGCACTGTTGATGCATTGGTGCAGCCAGCTTGCATACTATTTTTATCTGCGTTATGGAATAACTATAATATCGGAGTATATATTGTTGTAGATAATTAAATTTATTTATTTGTCGTTATCCCAATTAAGAAGTGGACATCGTAAAATACAATTTGGTTTTTAGGCATGTATGTATTTATTGTTGCTAAAGGAAAAACCACTTCCGCGCCCTAAAAAAACATGTGTATTAAGTATTCATATTCTAAACACTATATTGTATTGCACTTGTGGGACACCGTCCCGTTGTCAAAAAGGAATAAATAATAATTATAATAATAAACAAAACATATGAATGGAATGAGCGTAATGAAGACTTCAAATTTAAAAACCATAAAAAATACTGATAAATACTTTGCGTCTATAGTATTGTCAAGATTTCATTGACAACTATTCGCAAGTCTGCTTTGAAATATCTACAATCATTCTACAATGGACCAACGAAAATTTATTTGCCCAAATGTATATTATTTTAAATAGCGAGCAATTAATTTTCGAGAGAGTTCGTGGAGTAGACACACTCCGGCCGGGTGTTGTTTATTCTACGTAGGTACGATCTGTGAAACCGGTCGCAGTGGGGGGATGCGTCGTTGAAATTGTGGGGCGAACCTATATGGGTGAGTGCACTTACTAACTTCATTGCGTGGCCACGAGCTCGTGAACTCTTTGTGGCGCTTCGTAGCGCTCGTAGCAGGCAGAGTTGAACTCGATGCGTGAGACAGAAAAGTTGTTGGACAATATTTACATGGGCGTGACGTCTCTAGCTAAGGGATGGTTATACTCAAGCTACTAGCACACTACGTCACAAATCGAGGAGAATGAGGGCCCGAGGCGGTATTCTCCGCCTTTGAAGCCAACTGATGGACAAAGCAACCCTCGTCTTCGTAAGTGGGACGCCCTGCTGAACGTTCGCCACAACTTATCACGATCCAAATGGTACCCTATTCATTATATTGGGAAAAAACTTTAAGAGGAATAATATAAGCAAATATATCATCCCTTCTAATAGCGATTATTGAATTTTAGCAGACGATAACGTGTTATTATCGAGTACGTATTGAAATAACATTTCAAGACTTTTACTTTTTTTTAATGAAAATTAAAATAAAAGCAACTGCAATGACAAAAACCTGTGATCATATAAAGAGTTAACTCAATTAGTCGCTTAGAACTATAGTGTACATTACAAAAATATATTCACTAAATTGGAAGGGAGAAAGAACGATTTTTATGTAATTACATAAAATTGCTAATTGGTTATATAGTTTACTGATTTATGACTTTGAGTGTGGATTTAAGTTATTGGTCGATCGTAATCACTAAAAATAGACACATACATAAACGAAACAAAATTTTTGTTGTAACCAGTTAATAATACAATATATATATTATATATCAATAAATATGTTGAAAATATTGCTCGTAGTCTGGCGGCATCCCCGCACAATTGTGCATTGTGGTAGAAAGGCGTCAATATTTGAGCGAGCGTAGCGAGCGTCTCCACTTAACTCTTATGGCTCGAATGTCTGTTTTTTTTCCTGTTACTGGTTCGATACAGGTCGCACCGTTTCTCTGATCGACCTGAAAATTTTCACACATGTACATACCACCTAGGCGGGTTGCTGTATAGTTTTTGAACAAAATCCGATCGTTGGTTATAAACAAAAATAAAAAAATGTTCCGATCGTTATGAAATTTTGCAGGGTCAATAAGTACAACATTCTCTCCTATTTTAAAATTTTCAGCTAAATCGGTCAAGACCTTAAAGACTTATTGGTATGCAACATTATGGGAATGTCGTACTTGGGTCGTTGTTGCACGTACCGGTGCTCGCTCAACAACGCGACGGGACTTTAGCGTTTTCCTAGTTTGTGTGCATATACTAGACACACAGGTTGTCATTGTGAGGCCGAGAGCGGTTTGGTTCTCAATCCATTGACCTTTGGCGGCCATGTTTAAAGATGGCGTCTAATTTGTAGTAAGAATGCCAAGTTTTGACAAAATCGTGACATGTAGCACCATTTCTACTACTAAATCGACCATAGGGATCTAAAATATGTTGTCAAATTAAGTCTACAACTAGATCCGAGGACGTAAACTGCAAAATTGTCATCTTTTAAAGCGATTTTTTTTATGAAAACGCGCTGGTTCGTACAATATTGCCGAGTGGATTATAATAGGCTTTCAATTGAACTAGATTTATGACAGGAGTTATTCTGGTACAAGTAATCAGAGATATTATTCTTATACAAATTGACAAAAGCTGAATAATTCAATCTTACTGTGTTTGGGAGGTTAAAAGTGGTAGGGGGTCGGAGACAAAAATAGTTGTGCTACCAAGTATAGACACGAAACTATACGAAAGCCAACCATACTGTTCCTTAAAAACTAGGAAAACGCTTAAGGGACTTAAGCGTTTAAGCCGCGTTGTTGGATGAGCGTAATATTGGTGCATTGAGCTGCCATTGTGTTATGCGGATTTTCTGTTGTTCTGTGAAAAATTATTACTAAGTCGAAGATTTTTTTAAAATTAAATTAAATAAAATTAAAAATTTACTTAATTTTTTTATTAATCGTAATTTAAAAAAAAATAAAAAAATCGTAAAATTGCGATTTTCATAAGAAATAATTATTCGATTGCGCTCAAATTTTACACGAATATATTAATTCATAAAATTAAGGTTCTGTGAAAAAATCATTACAATAGGATAAAGCATGTAGTTGTTATAAGTCAAAGAATTGTTTTAAAAAAGAAAAAAACTGTAAAATTTCGATTTTCATGAGAAATAGTTTTTCGATTGCGCTCAAATTTCACAAGAATATCTTAATTCGTGAAATTAAGGTTCTGTGAAAAAATCATTAAAATCGGATTAAGCATGTAGGTGTTATAAGTCGAAGAAATTTTTTAAAAATCGAAAAAAATCGTAAAATTGCGATTTTTATGAGAAAAAAATTTTTGATTGCGCTCAAAAACGTGGCAGTTCTAAGTTCAGAGATTTCGAAGGCCTCCATAAAATTTCATCACAATTGGAGTATCGGTTTAGCCGGAATCGTGTTAACAAACACACAATAATACAAACAGAAAAAAAAGAAAGAAAAACATTCCGGATTTTTTTCTCCAGTGTAGTGAAATGGAATCTTTGCTTCGCTCGCTACGCTCGCTACGCTCATCCAAAAACAGCTTCTTGTTTTAAAATCACTATTTTATCTAAGATATAAATCCGATTAAAGGACCGTCAACCTTAATAACTAATTACATACAATTTCCTAATTTGTATCATGTGACCACTCTTTGTTCCACAGATATGAATGAGAGTAGCAATTTTTGTTGTGATACCAGTCTGCTCCTGTGATGTTATACAGGCCATTTTATTACAACGCTTATATTAGCTTAAATAAATAAATAATAAATAAATTTTATTTAGAGTCTACCCACTCAGTTATATAACTGATTTTCAGTGGGTGTTTGTCTGTCTGTCTGTCTGTCTGTCTGTCTGTCTATCTGGACGGAATCTTATCATCGATATTTCATCCACTTATCAATGTCCAATCGAGCTGAAATTTTTCACACATACGTATTCTTGATGACAATAGATGAATCAATCAACAGATTCACTAATTAAACAATAAGTTCATCGTAATTAATAATTAAAGTTTTATATGGAAATCAATATTTCACCCACTTTCCAATGTCCGATCGAGCTGAAATTTTTCACACATACGTATATTCTTGATGACAAGACATGAATCAATTTATCACTTTCACTAGTTAATCAATTAATTAATCATAATTAATTAATCAAACAAAGCTTCATATGGGAAATTAGTCACAGCTAGTGAGGATGGGCCAACCAGATGCAAATTCGGACACGTCTAGTGAGCACATATTGGATTACAACATTCGTTAAGACTAAAAAGTATAAAATAATATTAAATAATTTTTTTTTTAAACAACGCTCATATTTAAATGTACTAAAAAGTAAAAAATAAATTTTCACCCAACAAATTTTTGCCTTACTCGGAAAATAAAAGCGTTGGGCGCTTTCCCTCCATGAACAACAAAATTCTGTAATCTATGTCAATACCGTAAGCGCCCAATGCTTTTTTTCCGAGTAAGGCAAAAATTTGTTGGGTGAAAATTTATTTTTTACTTTTTAATACATTTAAATATGAGCGTTGTTTTAAAAAAAATATTTTTTTTATTTAATATTATTTTTTTTTTATTATTATTATTATTATTATTACAACGCTTATATTAGCTTCATGTGTTTGTCTTAATTTTCACCCAACAAATTTTTGCCTTACTCGGAAAATAAAAGCGTTGGGCGCTTTCCCTCCATGAACAACAAAATTCTGTAATCTATGTCAATACCGTAAGCGCCCAATGCTTTTTTTTTCGAGTAAGGCAAAAATTTGACGGGTGAAAATTTATTTTTTACTTTTTAGTACATTTAAATATGAGCGTTGTTTTTTATTTAAAAAAAAAAAAAATTATTTAATATTATTTATTATTATTATTTTATTGGATGTATTTCATACAAACTCGGTCAAAACCGGAGCTAACATGTTGTACGGACTTACGTCAAGTACTTCCATGTGTATCTATATTACATACCTACATTATTACTTTGTCTTAACTCTAACTAAAATAAGTCATTTATAAAATTGTAGATGATGTTTTCTTTCTGCTGTGTACGGTGTATATTATTATTATTATTATTATTATTATTATGTATTATAATTATTATTATTATTATTATTATTATTACAACGCTTATATTAGCTTCACGTGTTTGTCTGTCTGTCTGGCTGACTTTCTGTCTGTCTAGACGAAATCTTATAATCGATATTTCATTACAATGCTTATAAGCTAATTGTGCTTGTCTGTCTGTCTGTCCGTCTCTTTGTCTGTCTGTCTGTCTATCTGTCTGTCTGTCTGTCTGTCTGTCTGTCTGTCTGGACGGAATCTTTTAATCGATATTTTACCCACTTCTCAATGTCCATTTGAGCTGAAATTTTTTTACACATACGTATTTTTGATGACAATAGGTGAATTAATTAACAGATTCTCTAATTAATCAATTAATTCATCGTTATTAATAATTAAGGTTTTATATGGGAATTGATATTTCACCCACTTCCCAAAGTCCGATCGAGCTAGAATTTTTCACACAGACGTACAACGCTTAAATCAGCTTCATGTGTTTGTTTGTCTGTCTGTCTGTATGTCTGTATGTCTGTACATGTGTCCTTTATTGCTATGCGGCGACAACGCTCACCGCGCTCCACTTACAAGTTCAATCCCGTGCGGTGAGTCATTCACCATGTACGCATAGTTGCGCAGGGAACATGTCTAGTGAGCGAAAATTTAAGTTAGCGAATGCTCTGGTGCGCGAATAGTCTAGTGAGCGAATACTCAAGTGCGCGAAAGTCTAGTGAGCGAAAGTTGTACTGAGCGAAACCCGTCGACCAAGTGTTGCAGTGCGCGAATGTTCGAGTGAGCGAATGCTTCAGTGAGCGAATAGTCTAGTGCGCGAATAGCCAAGTGAGCGAATAGCTTGCTGGCCCAATAGTATAGTGCGCGAATATTCGAGTGAGCGAAAGATGAACTGAGCGAAACCCTTAGTTTCAAGTGTTCCAGTGCGCGAAAGTTCAGATTAGCGAATGCTTCAGTGCGCGAATGGTCTAGTGCGCGAATAGCCTGGTGATCGAATGGTGTAGTGAGCGAATAGTCAAGTGCGCGAATGCTTGAGTGCGCGAAACGATACCTAAATCAGAATATCACCACATTCCAAAAACATCGCCTGTTGTACCCAGCTCCAAACTTTCTACCTGGTGGAATCGAAATGAGTTAACGCTAACCTCCGTTCCGCAAGTAAAATGTACAATTAATTTTAATTGTGCGTTCTTTTACCGTTTATTTAGTTATGAAATATTTTATTTACATTATACACAATAAAAGTATTTTAACTATCTTTCCAAGTCAATCATTGTAATTTTGAAATAGGTGATATTTGCAGTAGAATTTGCACATTCTTTCAATGATGTGATAGAGAACCATTGTTAATACTTTATTAAGCTACCTACTTCTTTGCTACTCAATTTCAATTATCTTTTTATGTTTACAAAATTAATCAGGTGCTGGTTATAGTAGTCTTTAAACAATGAGTGGGTAGACTCTAAATACGATTTATTTTATTTTATTTATTTATTTTATCGTATTTAAACATAAGAAAGTATAATATACCATTACTTGTTTATTTTATCAGTCATGATGATACATGAATAAGTTATAAATAAGTTAGTATGATATAATTTATGAAGTTCTGAGTTCGAACTGAGTACGGGTAAATTTGTACGACAATTGCTATACATCACTATTATATTATAGAACACTTGTCTGGTTGTAGACCACGCACATAATAACTTATTAATAGAGTTTAAATTTTTGTTCTAAAGGGTTTTGAAGATTTGACCACAAGAATGCAGAAGATTCGTGATTCATGGTTTTCTGATTCGCTAATACATCACAGTTGTTTCCTTATTTTATATTTGGTACATTACATAATTTAACTTTATATTGTAAATGTCCAATTTGAATAAGTGTTATCAAAATTGTTGTCTTACTATACATTGTTTTGTTTTATTTCATTTCATTTCATTTTATTTTTTGATTGATTTTTTCCACACAAGGATGTTAGTACAAAATTATAGTGAAGCCTAATTTAAAGCATATGGAATTTTACTTTACTTTATTTACTTTATTTTGTATGCATATTTATTACTATTTCAAATTTGATTCAACTATAGTTCATTGTTGTCTGCATTTATGTAAATAAGTTTTCATAACATAATAGGATAGACGTTAAATAAATAAACAAATATTCAGTAGTAAAAACATAACCTTCAAAACCAATACAAATAATATTCATCTTGTTACCGAATGATCGCAAATGGACCAGTCACAAGAACTTTACAACCAGACCCCAATAATTTATCCTGATACCAGTAAAAGTAGGCAGACAAGGTTACAATAACTTGAAAGACGATCAACTAAGTTTAAATTTCGTTATTTAGAATAATATTTTTATTTTAATGGATTTACGCCTTTTATTGAAAATACTCCAGTATTAAGTTTGTTTTGTTACACTAACAGTTTTTGAAAAAGTGGGGTGCAATCTCAACGAAACATTAAATGTTGCTCTATCTTCATTATTAAACTAATAATTATGTACGCGGTCTACACAGTACTCACCCAGAAATGTGTTCTAAACGCTAAGACATCATTGGACATTAAAACTCTTTACAAATGACTTCCTATTTTGTACTTAGTACATTTTCGTAAGTTTTCGCTGAGCTTGGCCCAACTTAAATGCGCGCACTCAGGAGTTCTCCTGAACGGTTGGTAATTTTCAAGGATGTTAATAATTTTTTTATTGATATCCGCAATTGGCTGCAAAAATTAAACCTTAAAGATCCATGGCGAGACATACGTCCAAAACGTGAAAATTGGGAAATCCAAAACAACAATTCCAATTCTGGAAATTCCCACCAAACCGTTTATCTTACGACAAAACCAAATTAAACTAAGCGTTCACATTGATTAAAACGTTGATATCCAGTATGCAAAATTGAGTTAAAAAAATCCGTCCACTTGGAATAAATTCCCGAATTTTACCAAAATGGATTAAATTTTGGTGATTTCATTAATTTTGTATTCAAAATCTATTAATTAATTTAACAATACGCGTACTGAATAGCATAGATTTATTCTTTAGTAACGTAAGTGTGAAATTTGATAACGGTGTTATAAACCGTTTACCCGTAAAAACTTGAAAGCTGAGGGCCTAAACTCGTCTCCGCGCCAGCCTCAGCGAAATCAATATATTATTATGAAATTGCTATCGAATGTAAAAGATTTTGTGTGCATCTTGATTGCAGTGCGTTGAACTATAGCATTTTGATTTTAAATATTTAGCCCATGTATTTTTAAGCCAAACATTTTCTAGCAGTTTAGTTAGATCTATTTTGAGTCACCTTCAGATAGAGTATGCTGGTTATAAACTTATAAGAATAAGCATGGATAAAAATTGGATTAGATAAAAAGTGTAGCACACGTGCAGTGCAGCGCTTTCAAATGTAACTTGTAGGCATATAGCAGTAAACACTTGTAACATTCACTCACAATTAATGATTACATGGAGATAGATACAAGCTTATACTTGAAGTAGATAAGAAAACATTGATTTTTTTATGTGCTCCGTCAATTCGTTTTTTAAAAGGAATTCAAATTTGATGTTTATTTTGGTTAAAAAGTGTCTGAAAGAAAAACATTAAATGTTATCTGCTGTATGTGCTGTTTGTATTAAAAAGCAGTCTTTTTTTGAACTGGCGTTTGCGTATGCATCAGACATATGATGTCATATAATCATATGTCATATGATGCCTAATGATGTCAAATTTAAATTGAGAAATTTCCCTCGTGTCTCAGTCAGTTTGCAATAGATTGACAAGACAAACACAAAATAGACATCAACAAACCGCCGATCCACCATTCATAATTCAATTTTGGGAGGCTGAATGAGACATCCCATTACATTATTACATTTAATAAGATTACATTTTCATTTTTCGATTACTCAAGTATTTTAAGATTGCCATGTGCCAAACTGAATTAACTGGGTGTGTTGTGTCTATTGAGCATCCGCTCAAGGCAAGATGTGTATGGAATGTTGTCGGAACCACTGGCGAAGGTCTGAGGAAGGATTAGTGAACCTCGGACAGCATTCGTCGACACACCGTTATAAATATTTCAACCCTTATTAAACGAAGAAAGTGGCTGACACCTTGTTGATTTTGACATGTTTTTCATATAAATATGTCTGTACGGCAGAAGCTACAAATTTCCCGAAACTTAGTTTTATGGTGTTAAAAAATAAAATATAGTTTTATCATATAAGTGTTTTCAATGTAAAATTATATGCTCTCTGCTATCTGGAGTATAAGAATATTCAATCAAGTGAATTAAAATTATCACTCTTCTTATCACTCTCCTCGATGTCTTATTCTGCATTTATACCTCCAGCAATATAGAATAGGCCTATATGTTTTAAAATAATGTATTAGTCTGTAAAGGAACCTCCTCAAAAACAATTATTTCATTATGGGACTAAATAAGTATAATGGTGTATATGTAGTTTGAGAGAATGTGCAGGGGCTATTTGAGAACTCAATCTAAAACATTCGCCTTACTGACTTGCTGGTGGCGGCTGTCGAGCCGCCAACATCTCGAATCAGATTCTCTCACTTTCCATGATCGTTCTCTGTTGGTCCTATATATACATAACTATGAAATGTCGTGCTATTTTATTTTTTGTATTAGAAAAATCAAGCCAACAAATAAACAATTCTAATTATTTACTTACAACATATTAGAAAACTATTAAATCAAGCTAACATATACTAATTTAGCTTACAACATCACAGACGGCGTAATATAACCTACCCGGTTGAAGCTTAAAAAATATGAAGTACCGTTGCCGGTAGATGGGAAACTCCAATGCATTTATTATATAATGATTGGAGCCCCTAGCTAAGTTCTTATTTGTGGAGTAAAATAATCAATATTAATTAAATAGACAGGTATACAAAATTAAAATCTCTGACCAATAGTAAAATAGGACTATTATATTTTTACTAGGAAAACGCTTAAGTCCCGCCGCGTTGTTGGATGAGCGTAATATTGGTGCATTGAGCTGCCATTGTGTTATGCGGATTTTCTGTTGTTCTGTGAAAAAATTATTACTAAGACGAAGATTTTTTTTAAATTAAATTAAATAAAATTAAAAATTTACTTAATATTTTTATTAATCGTAATTTTAAAAAAAGAAAAAAATCGTAAAATTGCGATTTTCATAAGAAATAATTATTCGATTGCGCTCAAATTTTACACGAATATATTAATTCATAAAATTAAGGTTCTGTGAAAAAATCATTACAATAGGATAAAGCATGTAGTTGTTATAAGTCAAAGAATTGTTTTAAAAAAGAAAAAATCTGTAAAATTTCGATTTTCATGAGAAATAGTTTTTCGATTGCGCTCAAATTTCACAAGAATATCTTAATTCATGAAATTAAGGGTCTGTAAAAAAATCATTAAAATCGGATTAAGCATGTAGGTGTTATAAGACGAAGAAATTTTTTAAAAATCGAAAAAAATCGTAAAATTGCGATTTTTATGAGAAAAAATTTTCGATTGCGCTCAAAAACGTGGCAGTTCTAAGTTCAGAGATTTCGAAGGCCTCCATAAAATTTCATCACAATTGGAGTATCGGTTTAGCCGGAATCGTGTTAACAAACACACAATAATACAAACAGAAAAAAAAGAAAGAAAAACATTCCGGATTTTTTTTCCAGTGTAGTGAAATGGAATCTTCGCTTCGCTCGCTACGCTCGCTACGCTCATCCAATTATAAGCCTCGTTTATAGCTCGGTAAATATTCATAAATACAACTATGCTAGCTCTCAATGGTTTTTATGAACAACTAGTCAAATTATAAATTACCTGAACCAGTAATGGGTGGCATATTTAAACAAAGAATAAATTACTAAATAATGATTTAAATAAAATAAGTTTTATTTATGCTCATTTGAATAAAACTTTAAATAGTCTATAGATTCTAGAAGACTTCCATCGATCGATAATGCAGTTCACAGGGCGATATAAATCATAGCACAGAGAGTTGACCACGCGATGTCGGTGAAGGAGGTATCTTCTAGACCTCTTGATATTTTACACATGACCCCGGCTGTACATTTAATAGCATTGTTTCTAGTACGTCAGGGCAATCAAGGTCACAAAATAAAATTTTGTTTAAAATAACAATGTCACTCATTTTACGCTTGGCTTCAAAAGTAAGCAATTGAGATTCTCAACACAAACACTAGTATAATTTTCTCTGTGGCAGTCGTCTTTTCTTGAGAAACACCACTTTACAAACTTCTGCTGCAAACGCTCAAGTTTATGAATTTTAGTAGCATAGTGAGGTGACCAGACAACAGTGGCATAATCAAGAATGAGAAATATTATAATAATATTATATAGTCTACGCACTTCGGATAACAGTATTAAAGAAGTCCTAATCACAAGTACTTATCATGACTCCAAAAATTAAATAATGCACACTTTATAGCGTAATCAAAATGAGCGCGGTATGATATATTTGATTGATCGATTGATATGACGGATATTGATTATTGATTATTCATATCTGTGTCAGTGTGTTATTACGTTTCCAAAAGTTTCCTTCTTAGATGCATCATCTTCTTCTTCTTCTTCTTCTTCTTCTTCTTCTTCTTCTTCTTCTTCTTCTTCTTCTTCTTGGTGGGAGTCGTTTCATTCATATTTCATAAGCGTTGCATCCCCTTCGAAGATATGTTACTAAAGCGCCTGAATGCGGCAACCCTCGCAACGTTGGTGTACAGCTAGTTGCCGTTACTTTCGTCAGGCTGGCGTCAGGGTTTCGCTTCACTCCACGAAGCACAAGAGGGTGTGGAGATTGCTTGATAGACTACATTGGACAACCTGTCCCGTCATTGGGGCAGATGACTTAAAAATGAACTATGTAAAAGTCTAACTATCACAACTAATTAATAACTTATTTCATTTTAATTCGTTTAATGTCGTACTGAAATCAATGCAGGGTTAGTTACCACAAAGATCTTGGAATGCATTTCTACGACAAAAAAATGGCAATACTATCAATCAAACGGGTGTACAAATTGAATTTCCACTCTCCGATTAAAACATAATTGGGTTTTATTTGACTCTTGGCAATGATTGTATTCCAAATCCGTATTCCAACCAGCAGAAAATAAATACGTGTAAATATTGAAATTCAATACGGACCAGAATACTTAATAAGTTATGCCAAATACTATTCGCGTTCTGACATAAGCAAACAATCGTTGAACGGAAAACATTTAAGATCACACTTAAAAAAATAGATATTTGCAGAGGGTGACATATTTAAAAAAACTGATATTAAAAACCTATAGGTACTTTTTGCGGAACTCCGAAAGTAGTATTTTCATCAAAGTCGCGATAATGTATACGAAGTACGTCCTTAGTCAAAGGAAATCAGTAATTTATGAATTCGCATAAAAATACACAAATTGATGTGCTTACTCCAAGTACTGTTTTATGTAGGCATTTATTTCGTTCGAATAACGTGTTTTAGTGACTTTTGGAAGGTTTTTCTCGATTGATCATAATAGGATCAACAAGTTTTTCTCCTTTCGATTGCGCAGGTTGAGGATTTGAATTAAGGGAACTTAAAAATGCTTTTACTTCGGGAACTTGCTACTGGAAGAAGCAGTCATTGTACCCTGAGGTTCATTACTTGTACTTCGAGCAACTTAGGGGAATACAAGTATACTGTATTTTACAAACATCAAAAACGCTCCCTCAATTTGCCCAGAGTAGCATTGTCTTTATCGACAGTATAAATTTTGGCGTTAAGGAATAAATGTATTCATTTGGCGTAGGGGTATTGGCAGTCGGGAGACAGACACACTGGTGCAGAAATCGAGCACCCGGAGAATTTATTATTATTAGTATATGTTATTAATTTTATAATTGTTATCTATTTTTATTGTTTCTATTATAATTTTTTTATTGTGCTAGTTATTCTATCCCTGTCCCTCAGGAGACGGAATATTCTTTTTTAGTCGAATCTGTGAATAAATCTTAAATGAAATATTTTGTATATAGCTGTATCATTATTTACTACTAGGAAAACGCTTAAGTCCCGCCGCGTTGTTGGATGAGCGTAATTGGTGAATTGAGCTGCCATGTGTTTTGCGGATTTTCTGTTGTTCTGTGAAAAAATCAGAACTTTGTTGAATTTTTTTTAAAATTAAATCAAATTAAATAAAAAATTACCTTTTTTTTTAATTAATCGTAATTTTAAAAAAGGAAAAAATCGTAATATTGAAATTTTCATGAGAAATAATTATTCGATTAGGGCCTACGCACAAATTTTACACGAATATATTAATTCTTAAAATTAAGGTTCTGTGAAAAAATCATTATAATCGGATAAAGCATGTAGGTGTTATAAGTCGATTTTTTTTTTAAATCGAAAAAAATCGTAAAATTGCGATTTTCATGAGAAATAATTTTTCGATTGCGCTCAAAAACGTGGCAGTTCTTAGTTCAGAGATTTCGAAGGCCTCCATAAAATTTCATCGCAATCGGAGTATCGGTTTACCGGAATCGTGTTAACAGACAGACAAAAATACAGAAAAAAAAACATTCCGGATTTTTTTCTCCAGTGTAGTGAAATGGAATCTTCGCTTCGCTCGCTACGCTTGCTACGCTCATCCAACAGTTCAGAAATTAAAAAAGCGGGAGATCCGTTGTTCGATTCCCGGTTGGGGCGAACTTTTTTACTTTCTGAATTGTAATAGATAACCCCCCAAAATACAAATGTTTGTAAAAAAAAAAACGGCAGCCAAGCTCTCCTTCCAAAGTCTTCGGCTGTGAATGCTGTGAGATAGAGAAGTTGAGCCAAGCATTTCATTCTTTCTCCCTAGTTTCGCATTGAAAAGAAGTTAGATCATTTCGCCTGTTGACGAGCGCCAAGCCAACCATTTTCGTGGTAAAAAAGTAAAAATTTTAAACTTAAAATCATAAAAAAATTACTTGGCTATTGATTTTGGTACGAGGACTCTAATAAGTCAATGGCCAAGTAATTTTTTATGATTTTGAGTTTAAAATTTTTACTTTTTTTACCACGAAAATGGTTGGCTTGGCGCTCGTCAACAGGCGAAATGTTCTTACTTCTTTTCAATGCGAAACTAGGGAGAAAGAATGAAATGCTAGGCTCACCCTTGTGAAAATGTACTATTCAAAAGAATAGTTTTTTCGTTTTACTATTAAAAGTGAATAGTATTTATAAATTTACTATTGCCGGCCAATAGTATTTTGTTTGAAGTGTTAAAAATGAAAAATTGTTTTGCTTTACTATTGACAGTGAATAGTTTTTATAAGTTTACTATTGCCTTCCAATAGTGTTTCGAGTTTTTTTTCATTTTACTATTGAGAGTGAAAATGATTATGATTTTACTATTGTGGTAGAATAGTATTTTTATTTACTTTAGAACAAACTTAATCATTTATATTTCACTATTGAGAGCAAGTAGTTGTTGAATGTACAGCCTCACTCTTCGGGATCAATAGTTGTAGTTTTTAAGAGTGAATAGTAGTTATAAGCTTACTCCTTTGCTTAATGTTTTCAATTTTATTATTTAAATTGGTCTTCATTATTTTACCTTCTTCAGACTGAAAAGTTGTGTGATTGTGTGTATGAATAAACTATTTATTATAATATGTATTAATTTTTCATACAATATTATTATTAATATTAATCATGTCATCTTTTGCAATATAATGTTGTCTGTAAAATGTTAATAATTGGATGAGCGTAGCGAGCGAAGCGAAGATTCCATTCACTACATGGAGAGAAAAAAAATCCGGAATGTTTTTTTTTTTTCTTTTTTTTTCTGTATTATTGTGTGTCTGTTAGCACGATTCCGGCTAAACCGATACTCCAATTGCGATGAAATTTTATGGAGGCCTTTGAAATCTCTGAACCAAGAGCTGCCACGTTTTTGAGCGCAATCGAAAAATTATTTCTCATTAAAATCGCAATTTTACGATTTTTTACGATTTAAAAAACATTTCCCTTCGACTTATAACACCTACCGTCCGTATCCGATTGTAATGATTTTTTGAAAGAAACTTTTATTTAATGAATTAATATATTCTTGTAAAATTTGAGCGCAATCGAAAAATAATTTTTCATGAAAATCACAATTTTATGCTTTTTTTTACATTTCTTCGACTTATAACACCTACATGCTTTCTCCGATTGTAACGATTTTTAATGAGAACAGCCTAATTTTTATTGTTCAACATGCGATGAGTGATATTGTTGAAATATGTTATTTATTTATTTATTAAGTTTGCCATACTGGAAGTTTCATATTTTTCTGCTATTTTGTTGGCTACACTGGCTAGAAGCGCAGCATCATCACAAGCATCACAAGCAAGGCATCAATGGCGACGCCGGCGAGCTCGACGAGATGACAGTTTAGTTTCTTAATTGTTTTAATATTTCTATTCATACGTGTGCTATTTTATTTACTGTAATTGAGAAGTGCTATAACTTATTATGAGTGTTGGTGATCGTAAATGCCCTTATGGCGAACTTCTGCGATAGTTTTGCCGCGTTTCCGCGAGTGTTATTAGAATGCCAAGACGTCTGTTGTGTTGGCGAACTATTGCCGAAAAGATTTCTCACGTTACGGTTTCCTACAAATTGCATAATATGCTGGCTCTTAAAGGTAAGAGCACTACTTTAAAGCCTAATGACCAAGTGAGGGTGTATGCCCCAGCCCCTAGGCCTAGGCCCTACCCTAGCCTAGGCCTACCGAGCGAGCGGCAGCGTGGGTATTAATGGCAAACCACAGTTGTTGCAAACAGAACTGGATGAGGCCTACATTCAGCACTGCATAGGCCCTAACCCGCACACTGTCATTCGAAGTTTCAATTCATTTGTGCAATATATGTTGCAACAAACAACATAACAAATAATCAATTTTGGCCCACAATGCCATTAAATACTATTATTTGTGTCAATGTTGACTGCTAGGGTAGACACATGGTTCTATGCTCTAGGCCCCGGAGGCTTTCTTTTGGGTAGGCTAGTGCAGGGTCTAGGCCTAGTCCCTAAACTTAAGCGCGAATATAGTTTTCTCTGGCCTCGGCTACTCCTAGTGGCTAAGGCCCTAGTAGCCTATAGGTATTCCTAGCCTAGGCCTAGTTGGCGCTGCTCTCGCCCACGCATAGGCCTGTCACCAAGATTAGCAAGCTAGCCTCCCTTGCCAGATTTGTAAACATACGCGCGTATTCGCGCCCCCCTCCCCCTAACCTTGGCTTTTCCCCTTATATCCACAGTGTTAAAAAGTTGGGGGCAAGCCTAGCCCCTCCAACCGAAGAAGTGCCCCCAAGAGGATATTCTAGAAAAGTATTTTTCTTTTTTCAATGCCTAGGCCTACTATTTTTTCTTAGCCTAGGGCCTAGGCATAAGGCCTACCGATTTCCTAACTATTGTAGGGCCTACAACTTCATACTGTGTCACTTAGTAGACTAGAAGTAGGCCGTATAGGCATAGGTCTAAGCGGCCACAGAATTACAATTAAGCGGGATACCAATTACTTGTGTCTACTATTTTCCATCGCTCGGAACAAAGCCTGAAACGCATTGTAGTAACCAGCTACATTACAAACCCTTACGGCAAAAGGTTATTGAATTTTAGGCCTAAAAGTATGTAGGCCTAGGGCTACTGTAGTTACCTTTAAAAATTATTAACGTCTATCATGTCAGCTGTGTGATCCAAAGATTTGAAAAATTGAGGTAAGAAATAGGCAGAAAAAAAAATAAAAAAAAAAATTAAATTCTTCGGTAGCCTACCGGTACTGAAGGCCTAGGCTAATTTATGGCCTGAATAAATTATTTAAAAATCTTACTACCTTATGGCTTCTAGTAGTAGTTCTAGTCTCTAAGGCTTAATAAGTCTACCATAAGGCCTAACACATTTTTTTTTAATTTAAACTAGGCCTTAACCCTTTTTGGCCTCATGAAAGAAAAGAATTTTCTTGCAATTTTCCCTCCTATTGGCAAAAATAGGTGGAGATACCGGTAATGTCAGAAACATACTGAGATTTTGTTGAGACTAGGTCTATGAGGCCCTACTCCAGATCTCTAGGCCTCAACCTAAAAATTTAAGGCTAATGTTATGAGATGAAACATTAAATAAAAAACAGTATTCCTCCTTCCAGCGACTCAGAACATGCTGAACTCCTTGTAGTCTACATTCCAACTAGCCTACGCAAAAGGTTCATGTAATTTTAAAAGCTAGGATGGACCGGGTAGGTACCGTATCTAGTTAACCTTTAAAAATGATGGCTATCATGTCAGATGGTATGATCCTAAGATTTGTTAGTTGAAGAAATAGGAGAATTTTGAAAATTCTTACGATTCGAGCAAAATTTCTCTTCGGTAGCCTAAACCGTATGCCTAGGCCTGGACAGCCTGCAGGTAGATTAATGGCCTGGTAAATTATTTAAAACCTTACGGCCTATAGATTTCTAGGACTAAGGGCTATGATACCATTTAATTTTTTTAAATTAAAACGAGGCCTGGCCACGCTTTTTTTGGGGTACAAAAGAAGATTGAGCCTATCCTGCAATTCCTCCTAATTAGAAAAGTTTAAGTAGGCCTAGTTAACCTACTTAAAACTAAAAAACTATTAGGCACAATGTTTATGAGATGAAAATGAAATAAAACAGTAGGCTCCATTCCAGGCGAGACTTCGGAAAACATTCTGAGAACTCGTTTTTGTAAGCCTCATTCAACTAACGCAAGAGGTTCATTTAATTTTAGGCCTAAAGGATGTGCTGTAGGCCTATAAGTAAAACATTAAAAATTATTGCCTATCATGTCTTCTGGTGTGATTCTAAAATTTTGAAATTGAAACACAAACATAAAAATTCAAATCAAATCCAAATTCAAATTCCCTAGGTAGGCCTAGGCCACCCTCAGAGGGAATTTGAAAAATAAGTGAGAAAAATTTCTTTGGACGGCCTACTACCTATAAGCCTACAGTGCAGCTAGATTTGTGGTCCATATATATTATTTAAGCCTATAAGTTTAATGCTATAGGCAGCTTCCTATTAGCCTACTAACACAGTTTTATTTTAAAAATATAATTGAGGCTAACAGCTTGTTGGTATGAAAGAAAAGACTAGATTCTTGCAATTCCACTGATTAAAAATCAGGTACCGGTAGGCCCTACCCGTACGTAGACCTTCGCCACCGGTAATGTCGAGGGAACTAAAAATCTAAGATTTTGTTGTAGACTAGGTTACCTACTCCTAAAACTAAAAACTGTAGCCTAAGGGGAGCCTAAGCCAATATTAGGCCTATGATATGAAAATTAAATAACACAGTACCGTAGGCCCAATACAATTAGGCCTACAAAACTAAAATTGCAAGTATTTTTTAGCTGCTCGATGGGCTATTGCAATTAAAATTTTAACCTTTTAGCCCATAAGCTGTAGGCTTAGCCTAGCCTTTAAGGAGCCTCATTTTTGAATTTACATTTGCTTGTTAAAGTAGCTAAAATTAAGTAATTATTTAAAGACATAGGGCCTAGCCTGCAGGTGTTTTGGTGGGGCATAGGCTTTATTTAGTAGCAAACAATTGAGGGGTCTAGTGAGAGAATCGCTACGCCACACATGTAAAAATCAATTGAGTTTAGAACAGTTTCAGTTAGTTTTTAAAACTGTGCTGTCTTAATTTTTGTATTAATAACTTTTTAAAAAATTATTATTATTAGGCAAAGGTTACTATATACTATAGCCTAGTCGTTAAAAAAAGTAATTCATACAAAAATTAAGTCATAGGCCCTACCGTAGCATTTTAAAACCACTGAAACTTTGCTAAACTATTTTAAACATGTGACATATAGCCCCACCTCTCACCTAGGCCCCTAAGTTTATTCCAATATTTAAATTCTGAAACAAGAATATTTATTGTTTACAGGTCATTTTCCAGGATGATCCTAGAGAACTTCAGAGAAGGCACATCAATGAAAGCGTCCGGGGAAGTTTTGTCGACAATCCCTGTCAAATTTGACAAGAAGTCTTGATCTTTTGCATTATGTAGGGCTAACACATTTTCTATGAGGTGTACCCAAACCAACCAACCAAATAAAATTATCCTAATCAAATGATTTCAGGATCTTTGTGTTAATTTTTATATGATTACCTTACATGGCAACTGGGATACTTTGAAGTCAATTAATTGAGAAATCTGAATCGATAGGCCTACTTAAAGTTAGGAATATTTTATTAAATGCAGTCACATTACCCTGGGCATCATTAGTTATTGGTGTATAAAATTCAATAATGTCATGGCCCATAGGCCTACAGTGACATACATTAGCCTAATAGGTTTCTTTCTGTGTAGAGCAAACTACGCATGCCTGATTAGTGACTAACCTGTAACCAAAATTGTTTAATTGACTTTAAAGTTGCAGTGCAATATCCCACGTTTTGTATTATTCCTAATCAATGTTACTAGAAAACGCTCAGTTGGACGCGTTGTTGAGCGAGCACCGGTACGTGCACATGACCCGAGTACGACATTTCCATAAGGCCCACCACACAGTGTAGGCCTAACTGGATATTGACATTGTACACTATACTATTCCAACATCTTTGCAATGTACTAATTGACGTCATGCCTTCTAAAGTGTATCTTTGTATCTTCACTGCCCCCTTCATTTTTTAACATCATTTTTCTAATTATGATTACCAATAAGTCTTTAAGGTCTTGACCGATTTAGCTGAAAATTTGGAAAATAGGAGAGAATGTTGTACTTATTGACCCTGCAAAATTTCATAACGATCGGTACATTTTTATTTTTTTTATTTTTTATTTTATTTTTTATTTTTTATAACCAATGATCGGATTTTGTTCAAAAACTATACAGCAACCCGCCTAGGTGGTATGTACATGTGTGGCAAAATTTCAGGTCAATCAGAGAAACGGTGCGACCTGTATCGAAGCAGTAACAGAAAAAAAAAAACAGACATTCGAGCCATAAGAGTCAAGTGGAGACGCTCGCTACGCTCGCTCAATTAGTAGTGTAGGAATAGGATATGCTTTTCTACAATTTTTCAGGTACCACAAAATCATGCCCATTCACCTTTTGGAAGAAGCATGATATTGGTAAGAAGTTCACCATTGTTTTTTTACCAGTATGAACTAGGCCTTTTGAAAAAGCCCAATAATTCCTACTGGTAAAAATATAACTTAACTATCGACCATAGCCAATAGTGAACTATGGACTATTATCCAATAGTTAACTATTGACATCTGCAATAGTAAATTATTGACTTAAATGAATAGTTTACTATTCATTAGGTGAATAGTTTACTATTCATTAGGTGAATAGTTTACTATTCATTAGGTGAATAGTTTACTATTCATTAGGTGAATAGTTTACTATTCACTTTTGAAAGTTCCCCAGTAGTAATTCTCAATAGTAAAAGTGAATAGTAATCACGAATAGTTATTCCAAATTTACTAGCTCAATAGTAATAGTCAATAGTAATTCCAATAGTAAAATCAATAGTGATTTTTCACAAGGGCAACTTCTATTATCTCACAGCATTCACAGCCGAAGACTTTGGAAGGAGAGCTTGGCTGCCGTTTTTTTGTTTTACAATTTTTTGTATTTTGGGGGGATATCACATCTTTTTGTTGTTTGTTTCATATCAAGGCGTGAAATACGTGTAAAGGTGGATACAGTGCCGTTTAAAACAGATTGTCTAGAAACAAAAGCTACTATCTTTTGTTTTTGTTTACAATCTGTAGTTGGCAATATACAATGTTTTTATTAAATTTCCTATGGTTAATGTCGTCTTGGGTATTTGTGTGAATGATTTGTTGACCGGAATATAACACATTGACGCATAATTTTAATCAGCAATTAAAATATTAAAATTGTATTAAATACGATCTAAAGTTTTTCCCAAACTTAAGGGTGGTAGGGAACAGTGGGGGTGAAATATCGCTTGCCTCCTGGCGGATTTTTATGTTTCATATTATTATGTACCATCATGCCAAATTTCATGCTGATAACTCATTCGGTGCCTTCATGGTGAATGCTGGAAATCAAGGTAAAAATAACATAAACTATTAGGGATGGGGGTTGAAAAAATGTGGTTGAGGAAATGAGTATATGCCGATTGGGTTAAAACACACTAAAACATAATTTACTTATTTGAATAAAAATTCAATTTTGGGTTAGAGCTATGAATTATTCGAATTTTAGGGGATGATTTAGGGGGTGTTGGAAGTGGAATATCGCTTGCCTTTTGGCGAATTATTTTTCATACTAATATGTACCATCATGCCAAATTTCATGCTGATAACTCATTAGGTGCCTTTATGGTGAATGCTGGAAATCAAGGTATAAATAATATAAACTATTAGGGATGGGGGTTGAAAAAATGTGGTTGAGGAATTGAGATTAAGCCGATTGGGTTAAAACACATAAAAACATAATTTTAATAACCAACCAACTAATTTGAATAAAACATCAATTTTAGATTAGAGCTATGAATTATTCCAATTTTAAGGGGGTGTTAAAGGTGGAATATCGCTTGCCTCTCGGCGGATTATTTTTCATATTATTATGTACCATCATGTCAAATTTCATCATGATAACTCATTAGGTGCCTTCGTGGTGAATGTTGGAAATCAAGGTAAAAATATATAAACTATTAGGGATGGGGGTTGACAAAATTTGGTTTATATAATGAGAATAGGCCGATTGGGCTAAAACACATAAGAACATAATTTTAATAACTAATTTGATTAAAAATTCAATTTTGGGGTTAGAGCTATGAATTATTTTAATTTTAGGGGATGATTTAGGCCGTTGGGGGTGGAATATTGTTTGTCTCTCGGCGAAAGTATGTGAGTCTGAGGTACATCTAAGTGTGGTCCAAGTTTCATAGTTCTAAGATGTACCGTTTTCTCTGTAGGCTTATTGCTCTCTGGCAGAATCCCCCCCCCCCCAACCAACCATGACCAACCAGCCAGAAGATTTTCGTCGATTTTTACGCGCTTTTTTAACACAGAACGGGCTATCGGATCGGGCTGATTTTATTTTTTGGTATGTCATGGACCACATATCAGGTCATACCGAGTTTCAAGATTGTAAATCTCAGGACGGCGTGTGCAGATAGCTGAAAATCCCCCAACTCGGGTAGGAGTAAACAGGGTCGAGTTATCATCACCTACTAGCAGTCGCGTGCGCTTGGCTGCGGGCGAACGACCGTCGCCCTAGATAATAATTACACCTACGGGAGTGTTTCCCGACTAACCAAATAGAGAAATCTACACTATCGTTCCTGATGCAGAAATAATACTAGAATTAATCATCTTAAAGGGGATACAACCTCTCAAAATGGTTTTTTGCCACATTATCTATAGCACAATACTACAATAAAATGACCGTTTAAAAACTTTTATCTTGTAACTGTAATTTTACACAAATTATTTAATTTGTTTGATCCTGAAAGTTGCAAAAGTTTGGCGTTTTAAGAAATCTCTTAAATCGTCATAATCCTGCTTATTTTTTGTTTCACATAGATATTAGAGCATCGTAACAATCTAAAATAGGACTTTATAACATTGTGTCTTGAAACTGGGAAAAAATATACACACAAACATGCAAAAACTGCATTAATAAATCACACATCTTCTTGGAAATCAGCATATGACCGAACTTCTTGCAGAAATTACAAAAAAATATACAGCGGATTTACAGAAAAACTGTCGAGTACATCAATATGGCCAATATGTTTTTTGATCAAAATCACAGGGCATAAAGATCGTCCCCATGTTATTTTTTTTATGGGAGATTTTTGGCGATTGGATGACCTATAGCAAAAAATTTACCAAGTTTGATAATTTTTTCAGGACATGACAGGACCCAATAACTTTTTCTGTTACTTTCTAAATTCATTACTAGATAGATAGATAGACCGTTTTTTTTTTAAGTTTAGCTGGTGAATATCCCTTCAATATAAAATTATGTGCTCTAGATAATAAACATGTTAGTAATTTTCAAATCTTTTGGGCAGGGGCGTAACCAGGGTACTAATATTACCCGGGTAAGATGAGGAGGAAGGGACTTCAAGGAAAGTAGCAGGGGGGCCTTGGGGGGCGAGCCCCCCAACTACAGCGCCGCAGGCGATTTTTTGAAAATTGGGGTTTTTAGAGTGATTTTCTGAGCGTTTCAGATAAATTACCGGACTGAATGCAAAAGTGAAATAATTTCGTTTTATGTAGTGCAAAAAACAGAAAACATAAACAAAAATGGAACTTTGACGAGAATGATATGTATTGGGTTTTGAGTTTTGGGGCTAAGTAAGGAAGCTGTTGGTACTTAAATGTTAATAAACTAAAAGCACGATTTGGAATCGGGATTGCAGGTATCTGATGATATTGTAAACTAGACATCGGAATATTTTTTACCAAGCGGGACACGTTGGAGCAGTGGCGGGACGTGGGACTTTAGTTTGAATATCGGGACTGTCCCGCCGGCGGTAAGTATGGCAACCCTATGTGGAGACCCAAATCTTCGATGTCAGTACGGGGTTCTGGGGCAAACAAATAGGCAGTCCTTTTACTTTCCAAATTATTAACAAATCGTTAAAATCAAACCTTGGAAAATAATTTTTAATTTTTAACAACTTTAGTAGGCGAAGATTAATATTTCATTTAGGATAAGTCATTAACTTTAATTTATTGTTATTATCAAAACAAACTAAACGTATACTTTGAATGAAAATAGTTAAAAATAATTTAAAGTACTTACAAATTAATAACATATTAGGTACAAGATAAGCCATGCTTGAACACTCGAAAAATGTTGTTGATGAGAAAAATGTATAGTAAGTGATAATGAATTAAAATGCATGTTCTGACTTTCGTTTAATCTGCTCTCTGAAATGCAAACCGAAAAGCGCAAAAAAGTCGTTAGGACCTACTTGTTTTAATCACTATATTGTTTAGTTTGTAGCACTCATGATTGCACGTAACCTTACTAATGGGAAAAAAAACTGCGCTAACAACACAATTAAAATTGAACATCCACAAACTGTAGTATTTCAATACGTAGCTTTGAGCCCACACACGTAGTATTTTACAAAACAGTCACTTAATTCACAAACGTTGAATCGAAATAATTCGATATGAAACACACTCACTGTTGAACTTCTACATAATGTAGCTAGGCTTCCGACACTGTCAACCCTTGTAAGGTCAAGACAAGACTGAAACGAAGCGAAAATGAGCAAAATAACAGTTGTCAACCCCATATTGTCAAGTGAGTGTCTGTATTTCCAGGAATCGAGCTTGTTTGAGATGAATGGCATGCACTGACCATTGACAAATCCCCCCCCCCTTCCCGTCCCATGACACTTGCACACCACGTGCGATCCTTACCTCCAGACATCAACCCTTCGCTAGAACAAACAAAAAAGTCCTCGGTTGATTTTTTTTGCGACATTTTTGCGGTTGGTCCTGGTGAAATATTGTAATCGTTGTAGGCATGGAAGAATGTACTTAGGGAATTTTTACCCGGGTATTTACCCGGGTTACCGATGCCTAGTTACGCCGGTGCTTTTGGGTATACACCGGTATAACGGAGGTAGTAGTATGACAGTTTGCTGTAAATGTGAATGTTATTTTTATAGCTGTGCCGTGTGTGCAAAAGAGTTATTTACAATAGGGCTCGTCCTTCAGATTCCTTGCCTTCAAACTCAACCCACCACCAGGCTACCAGCTGCCTGCATTACTCTGTGCCCCTGAGGGACACAACCCTCCATTCACAAACGTCGTACTAGTTGCCAGCCAACAAGGGGTACTACCATCTAGTTTAAACAAATCCTCTATTCCTCCTCTAATTAGATATTGCTTTAGCTAAACATTATAAATACGCCCGAAAACGGACATAACTATACTTTTAGTGTATATCGTTGCTATTTCAGGAAAGTCGAGAGCCCTTAATTCCTAAAAAAAAAAAAAACGAATTTTTAATATTTTAAAAAATCAATAATGTTCACTGCCCACTCGTTGAAAGTTTATATTTCGACGCGGACTTATTTTATTCAACAGATGTTATTGGAATTGCATCAGTGGATATTAATTACCGGTCTGTAAAGCATACGAGGCTTTTGTTTGGATGCTCAGCGTAAAGACAGTGCAGTACTTTCGTACCTTTCGAAATATCTGCAGGAAAAATTGAAGTTGCCTTTGCCTTTGACAAATAAGTCACAGCTATTGTTTCCAGTGAGTCCTCAAATTCATTAAAAATGACAATATTTGGTCGTTATTTACGAATTTTTATGACCAAAATGATTTTTTTGGGGCATCAGCTTTCTGAGTATGCACCAAAGAAATAATTATCTTGTTCAATAAAAAAATGGGTACTTATACTTTTAAAATATCGCGATTTCTGCTACAATAGTGACGTTCCCGTCCTAAGTTGATTGTTATTTCAAACTTCATCCAGTCGTACACAACGCTGTTTTCATTCAATTTTTTACCATACACTTTTCATTGATATAAAGATTATGAGATAGAGTATCAAAGCCTTTTTTGTGAACCATTTATTTGATTGACGTTAATTATTATTGAATAGATTTATAAGAAAATGTAATTTGTAGCTCGTGATATAATTCAATTTAAATAATAAATGTGTGGGTTATACAAAAATGTTTTCATGTCATTTTCACTTCCGACAGCGTGATTCATCCATATGTCGATTGTGTTTTGTACACATTGCTTTTAAATGGATTATTTATTATCATCAATTTGTGTTCGTAGCAATACTTTTATGTGTGGGTATAAAAAAAGGGGTTTAATATCACATTTTACACTTCCCATGGCGTAAGCATTCATTCATCCACAAGTCGATAGTGTTTTTACACACTACAAACATTTTATATTGATTGGATTATTTATTGGATGAGCGTAGCGAGCGAAGCGAGTGAAGCGAAGACTTCAATTTCACTGACTCCCCCAAAAATAGTTAGCTCGAGTGTTTTTTGTTTGTTTGTATGTTTGTTTGTTTGTTTTTGTTTTTTTTGTTTGTATTTTTGTCTGTTTGTTCGCTTTCTACCGGGCAAACGGCATATGCGATCTTGATGAAAATTTGACAGGACCTTCGAAATCTCTGAACTTAGACTTGCTACGTTTTTGGGTACAATCGAAGAAATATTTCTCATGAATATCGTACTTTTACGATTTTTTTCGATTTTTAGTGCGATATTTTCGTGACATTTGGGCCGATTCTGACCAAACGGGTAGGGCTACAACGTTCATATTTCACATGGACATTAAAGTAATGGTGATGTATTGCTTTTTAAAAGAAAAAGTTGAAAAGGTTAGCCAGAATCTATAAAAATAAAGCTTTTATATAAGATTTTTTATTTTTTTGTTCGATATTTTCGTGCCATTTGGGCCAATTCTGACCAAACGGGTGGGGCTACAACGTTCATATTATACCTGGACATTAAGGTTATGGTGATGTAGTACCTTTTGAAAGAAAAAGTTGAAAAAGTTAGCCAGAATCCATAGAAATAAAGCTTTTAATATACGTTTTTTAAGGTTAAAAATACCAATTGACAAGAAACAATAGAAACTTGACAACAATCACTTCAATGCGTAGGCAACAAAACAAAGCACTTGCAAAAGTAAAGATATGCCACGCAAACTAAAAACTATAAAAAGCTCATCCTTCAACGCGGCGGGACTTTAGCGTTTTCCTAGTTATCAACAATTTATGATCGTAGCAATAATATTATGTGTGGGTAATTCACAAAACGGTTTGACGTCTTATTTACACTTCCCACAGCGTAAGCATTCATTTATCCACAAGTCGATTGTGTTTTTTTTTTACAATTTATAAATTTTATTTTGATTGGATTATTTATTATCATCAATTTATGTTCGTAGCGAAACTATTGTGGGTACTTTTTACGTACACTAGGAAAACGCTAAAGTCCCGCCGCGTTGATGGATGAGCTTTTTAAAGTTTTTAGTTTGCGTGGGATATCTTTACTTTTGCAAGTGCTTTGTTTTGCTACCTACGCATTGTAAGTGATTGTTGTCAAATTTCTTTTGTTACCTGTCAATTGGTATTATTTACCGTAAAAACTTATACTAAAAGCTTTATTTCTATGGATTCTGGCTAACTTTTTCAACTTTTTCTTTTAAAAGGTACTACATCACCATAACCTTAATGTCCAGGTATAATATGAACGTTGTAGCCCCACCCGTTTGGTCAGAATTGGCCCAAATGGCACGAAAATATCGCACAAAAAGTCAAAAAACTTATAATAAAAGCTTTATTTCTATAGATTCTGGCTAACTTTTTCAACTTTTTATTTCAGAAAGCAATACATCACCATTACCTTAATGTCCATGTGAAATATGAACGTTGTAGCCCCACCCGTTTGGTCAGAATCAGCCCAAATGTCACGAAAATATCGCACTAAAAATCGAAAAAAATCGTAAAAGTACGATATTCATGAGAAATATTTCTTCGATTGTACCCAAAAACGTAGCAAGTCTAAGTTCAGAGATTTCGAAGGTGCCCTCAAATTTTCATCAAGATCGCATGTGCCGTTTGCCTGGTAGAGAGCGAACAAACAGACAGAAAAAAAAAAAAAAAAAAAAAAACACCCGAGCTAAATTTTTTGGGGGGTCAGTGAAATTGAAGTCTTCGCTTCGCTCATCCAATAAACACACCACATTTCATTCTATTTATCAATTTGCGATTATAAGTATCAAATGTCCCTTATTGAATCGAAGTAAATATCACGCTATGTCCGCCCCTAAAATACAGTGCACTGCTTTTCTTTCGAGTAAGTACGGTTGCCTACATCGCAGGCGTTCTCTATTTCGAAGATAAAGGGCAACGTTTTTACGTATGATAGTAGAAGCTGTTTAGCATTTTATAAACGGAAACGGGAAAGTGAGCGAATAGTCTAGTGCGCGAATAGTCTGGTGCGCGAAACGACAGTGCGCTACTGTTCTAGTGCGCGAAAGATCTAGTGAGCGAAAGCCGTTCCCGGGAATAGTCCAGTGCGCGAAAGTTTCAATGAGCGAATGCTTCAGTGCGCGAATAATCTAATGCGCGAATTGCTAAGTGAGCGATTGGTTTGTGCTTTAGCGAATGATCTAGTGCGCGAATGTTACGGTGAGCGAATGCTTCAGAGCGACAGTAGTCTAGTGCGCGAATAATCCAATGAGCGAATAGTCTAATGCGCGAATGGACAGTGAGCGAATATTTAAGTGCGCGAATGTTATAGTGCGCTTTTCGCTCACTAGAACGTTCGCGCACTTAAATGTTCGCTCACTTTCTTTAGAGCCGTTGCGCAAGTATAGATTTCGAACTCTACTTGAAAAAGTGATACTCGCACGACCTTAATGTTTTTCTTCATTTCTCGCCAACCTTTAATACAATAGTGATTTTTTTTACAAAAGAACTTTTAAAAGAACTTTTTACATATTTTAGACTAACTTGAACTTTTCAAAATTTTCAGGTTGTAAAAGAACTAGAACTTTTTAAAAGTTCATTATTTGAGCTGTGAACTGAACTTTTAGAAAGTTCATTTCAAAAAAGAACTGACACAACACTGGGTGGCGGTGTGGGCTAGTGGGTTGGGGGGGAGTGGGGGGGCGTATCGTTACTCCGCGTCCCGTTCCGCGTCCATGAGTGACAGTTCTGCACACACGGCATCCATTTAGATTTTAGAAAGATTGCGTCATTTCGATTATATAGCAGCCTGTCATACATACTGGGGATGTTCAGTATGGCTCTTCTGTCTCCAGCACCGAGTTTACTTTTGTAGTCCGGGATGAGTTTGGTGGCTCTATTTTGAATTACGTCTATAGCTAGTATAGCTTGTTGGTATTTTTGCCAGAGGTATATGACCACACATATGTGCCAAGTATGCAATGATTAAACTAAGCTTCGCAAACGCTTTTTTTCGTCGCGTTGATGGATGAACTTTTTTTGTAAGTTTTTAGTTTGCGTAGGACCACTTTTCATTTGCAAGTGCTTTTTGAATGCATTGTAGATGATTGTTATCAAGTTTCTATTGTTACTTGTTAATTGTTATTATAAACCTAAAAAAAACTCATATTAAAACATTTATTCTATGTATTCTGGCTAACCTTTTCAACTTTTTCTTTCAAAAGGTACTACATCACCATAACCTTAATGCCCATATAAAATATGAACGTTGTACCCCAACCGTTTGGTCAGAATTGGCCCAAATGTCATGAAAATATCGCGATAAAAATCGAAAAAAATCGCAAAAGTACGATATTCATGAGAACTATTTCTTCGATTGTACCCAAAAACGTAGCAGGTCTATGTTCAGAGATTTCGAAGGTCCAAGATCGCATATGCCGTTTGCCCGGTAAACAAACAAACAAACAGACAAAAAACCAAATAAACAAAAACATGAACAAAAAAACGAGCTAAGTTTTTTTGGGGGTCAGTGAAATTGAAGACATCGCTTCGCTCATCTAAAAATTGCCTTATTAATCGTCGTGAACAAAGATGATGATGATGATGTTAGATCCCCTATTCCTCCTCCTGCCTGTAAGGCTGGATCTAGTCTCGTCTAACAACGATTGTGGCGTTTTCCTAGTCTTGTCTTAATTGTCAGCATAGTCACATAAAATAAATTGGTATTCTAGAAATGATGGAACCATAACATTTCATTGTCATCTCCAAATTGTTTTGTTTTCAAAAACAAGTTTTGTGGATAATCAGTCAAACTTGTTACAGTTTTTGTTTTTGACAAATTTCTTTATAAACATTTTTTCTCTGCCATTTTAATTGAAGTTGAATATGTTGATGTATTGTTGTTGTCACCATGGGCAGGCAAATAAGTGGACCATTTAATTTATATTATCTGTGGTCGAAGCCTCGTCATTTGCGTTTATGGTTACGGTTAGATTAGAATCCAGTTCCACCTGCTAGAGAGTGGACTAACTAAAATGCGGGACAGGTGGCTTGTCTGAGAGGCGCCTGACCGCCGCAGGTGCCGGCCAGCAACAATACCACCGACAACACCCCACACAGACCCATCCGACAGTGTTGGCTCGAGCGCTTAGCGCTCGACTCTGAATCGGGAGTTCCCGGGTTCGAATCCCGTCGAGACCGGCAATCCTGACTGATGGTTTTTTTCGAGGTTTTTCCAAATCAAATGCAAGGGATTGACAGCCCTCGGACATCCCTTTCACAATTATTGTCCTATCCGCAATATACCTAGTTAGTCACCTGAAGACGGTCACATCGGTTAAATCTGATGTGTTTCCCTACAGCAAAAATGTATTTATTTATTTTATTGAAATTGTGTTATGAACAAAGTAGCACGTCACATTCCGTACACTGAACCGCACCAAGATGAACGCACTGCAGCATGAAGGGTGCGTGGAATTACAATGTTTAGGTAGAGATAGGTATGAGATGCGCGTCCATCACGGCATCAAAATAAATAATAATTACACGAATAAAACGTTTTACACAATTAATTTCCATATCACATACTGCAAATCATCTACTTTTACGCAAAAAAATGTAATTCATCTAATGGTTTCTCTTTTTTATCGTTCGGTAAAGCCCCTTGACTTATTCTAAACTAGGAAAACGCCCAAGTAGTTATTAGACGAGTGAGTGAGCCATGTGTTGAGTACCCGGTAACATTCCCTTTCCCCTTTCTTCCCCCTACCGTAGGGTGAAGCCCTACCTAAGGCCTCCCTAACAGGGACGACGCTAGGATTCTTTGACTCTTTGAGTGGTAGCTCCGTGCATTTTCTAGGGGGGCATGAGCGGATTTCTATATATTTAATAGGGGGGTGGGGGGCGGGGGAGTCATATTGAAGTGTCTCAATCATGGTTGAATCTACATGAACTTTACGGTATTTGTCGGTAGGGGCCTACCTACAAATTCTTACCTTTAGGCTTTATTGCACACTAATTCTAATGTTTTTGTACTACACTCCAAATCTTTGAACTACGCAGGCCATGTCTAGAACAAGGCCTAATACAGTTGATTCTGGAGGCGACGGGTCCTTTTACGACAATCACAATCACTATCAACACTACCAAGGGCAACACTTCTTTTACTTGTTACACACGGTTCACCTTTTTGTTTTACACTAGGAAGCTTCGCAAACGCTTTTTCAGGCGCGTTGTTGGATGAGCGTAATTTTTAAAAACGAAAAAATCGTAAAATTGCGATTTTAATGAAAAATAATTTTTCGACGACGATCAAATTTCACACGAAAATATTAATTCATTAAATAAAAGTTCCGTGAAAAAATATTTACAATCGAATAAAGCATGTTAGTGTTATAAGTCGAAGAAATTTGTTAAAAATCGAAAAAGTCGTAAAATTGCGATTTTCATGAGAAATAACTTTTCGATTGTGCTCAAAAACGTGGAAGTTCTAAGTTCAGAGATTTCGAAGGCCTCCATAAAATTTCATCGTAATTGGAGTATTGGTTTAGCTGGAATCGTGAAAAAAAAATACAACAAAAAAGCATTCCGGATTTTTTTCTCTAGTGTAGTAGAATGGAATCTTCGCTTCGCTCGCTACGCTCATCCAATTAATGTCTTGAGAAATTTTAACAGTTCATTTATTTTGAATAAGGAATAAGTGCAGGATGCCGGATTGTGTACGCACGTACACTTCCTGCCAACTCGCGACAGAAAGTAGCCTGAGCTTCCCTATCGGTATATAAGGCCGGACCCTCGTCGAATCATTTCTGGAAATAACATGATTCCCGGTAAGATATAATTATTAACTAGGAAGCTTCGCAAACGCTTTTTCAGGCGCGTTGTTGGATGAGCGTAATTTTAAAAAATAATAAAAAAAGCGTACAATAGAGATTTTCATAAGAAGTAATTTTTCGATTACGCTCAAATTTCACACGAATATATAAATTGATAATATAAAGGTCCTGTGAAAAAATCATTACAATCGGATAAAGCATGTAGGTGTTATAAGTCGAATAAATTTTTAAAAAATCGAAAAAAAATCGTAAAATTGCGATTATCACGAGATATAATTTTGTTATTGCGCTCAAATTTCACACGAATATATTAATTTATAAAATTAAGATTCTGTAAAAAAATAATTACAATCGGATACAGCATGTGGGTGTTATAAGCCAAAGAAATTTTAAAAAATCGAAAAAATCGTAAAATTGTGATTTTCATGAGACTTATTTTTTAGATTACGCTCAAATTTTACCCGAATATATTAAATTATAAAAATAAGTTTCTGTAAAAAAATCATTACAATCGGACAAAGCATGTAGGTGATTTAAGTCGAAGAATTTTTTTTTTAAATCGAAAAAAATCGTAAAATTGCGATTTTCATGAGAAATAATTTTCCGATTGCGCTAAAAAAAGTGGCAGTTCTAAGTTCAGAGATTTTGAAGGCCTCCATCAAATTTCATCGCAATCAGAGTATCGGTTTAGCCGGAATCGTGTCAACAAACACACAAAAAAAAACAGAAAAAAAAGGATGAAAAAAAAACATTCCGGATTTTTTTCTCCAGTGTAGTGAAATGGAATCTTCTCTTCGCTCGCTACGCTCATCCAATTAGAATTGACGACTTGAATTGTACCCGCCTCCTGACGTCACGAGGCAACATGGCGGAATTAGTGGGTATAAATCCTCATTTCGCAAGTTGACGCCTGCTTCACGGCGCAACACTTATCACGCTCTAACTTTTATTCTATTCATTATTTGGACACTAGTTAAATCAATAATATTTAGCAAATATATAATTCTTTGTAAAAGCGATTATTTCAATTTTTTTGACACAGTCGTTAGCTTGTTATAACAATGTACGCATCACACAAGTGACAATTATCAATGACTTAAGTTTTCTCAATAATTTGTTTGACAAAAAACTACTGATCGGATTTCGACAAGACCTCTTTAAAAATATGCACCAGACTTTTTAGACAAGAAATAAACTAACTTTCTAGATAGAAAGTGCACTGAACGAAACTTTGCAGCATAGAGTAATATGCAGGGTATGTGTTTTTATCTAAAATACGAACTCTTGACGTGCGGATGAGCCGTGAAAAAGTGCACGCTGCATATTACTCTATGCTGTAAATTTTCGTTCAGTGCACTTTCTATCTAGAAAGTTTGTTTATTTCTTGTCTTAACAGTCTGATGCATTTTTACAAAGAATCCTTGTCGAAATCCGATCAGTAGTTTTTTGTCAAATTAATTAATGAGAAAACTTAAGTCATTGATAATTTTCACTTGTGTGATGCGTACATTGTTATAACAAGCTAACGACTTGCGGTCAAAAAATCGAAATAATCGCTATTACAAGGAATGATATGTTTGCTAAATATTATTCATTTAAGTGTTGTCTAAATAATGAATAGAATAAAAGTTAGAGCGTGATAAGTGATGCGCCATTCAGCAGGCGCCAACTTGCGAAATAAGGATTTATACCCAATACTAGTCACGTGACCTATCGATCGTTTTAAGCTCCGCCCATTTCGAGTCGTCAATTACGTTTCAAATGTTTATATTACAATATTAGGTTTTGTATCACTGCTTTTGGAGATTTTTCCGCTTTTTCAAAATGCCTTTCTCTAGTCTTGTAAGGGTGAAAGATTAAAATACAAATTCAAACACAGACAAAGGGAGAGACGTATTTCCAAGAATAACGTTATGCATGCATGGTAAGACGGATGTGCAAGGTAAAGGTAAACCAATTCCAATATAATTCAATGAATAGATGCTTGGAGATTGAGTAACGATTGTTTGATTGATTGATTGATTGATTGATTGATTGATTGATTTTCGTCTTTATTGATGGCGGAATTAAGGCCTGTTAAGCCTTCTCTTCCATCAAAACACTTCCTAATTACAACACATCTCGACATTACAGGATTATATAAAATATTAAACTATATTAAAATGTGCAATTTAAGAGCTAAAAATAATGTAAACATCATACTAAACTAACTAAAACAAACTAAATTATTTCTCGATTTGGTTAATCGGGAAACACTCCCGTGGGTGTAATTGTTTTTATTTACTACAATTCAGAAATTAAAAAAGTCCGCCCCAACCGGGAATCGAACCACGGATCTCCCACATGTGGGGGATCCGTGGACTTTTTTAATTTCTGAATTGTGGTAAATAAAAACTAAATTATGTAATAATACATTAGGAGTAACATAATTACTGCAAAAAAGTGCTGTACTCTACCTATCCGGTAATAAAGATGAAGATCTAAGGCCCATTGTAAAAACATAAATTATATGTTAATATAGGCATACTTACAATTACAAGGTCAAATTTACACTATTCCAAGGGGAATTGGAATCTCGATACTAAATGTTGAATTTTATTTAAATAAAATAAGGTTAATAAAATTGCATTGTGTCTTGGGGGGGCCATTAGGGGGCCAGCGTTAAATCTGGGGGGCGTGGCCCCCCAGAGAGACAGCGTCGTCGCTGCTCCCTAGCCTATCATAGGCTAGAGTGGCGCATTATGGCCTTACAGTTGACGCGCCGTTATACCAACAAAACTTAAAAATCCTATTATTTATTATTTATTATTTAACCAACTTAAATTCAAATGTTCCCGGATACTCAACACACGACTCGCTCACAATAATTTGATGTGAATACATACATGGATGGACATTTAATGTGATAAGTTGACATTCCTATCTTTTTGAGTATAAGAAGAACCTAATTCGGCAAGAGGTAAGATTGACGATATTAATCAGAAAACATATACTATGGCTGTTAGTGATCGCAGATGCCAAATTTCTAGTGCGAGGCTTAGTCGAAGAAGACGGAAATGGGCAAGAAAGGTTTCGTGCTTTTGGTGGCTTTTTTACATAGTTTCTTTTCAAACATTTAGAGTGATCAATTATGGATGCAAATTGCAATTGGTGACACGACTTAATCCAACTAAATTTAGACAGGTACATGGCATCCCTTTGGAAAGTGAGTTGGTTTCAATAAGATGCTGGGTTTCCTCTGGAAGTCTGTGTGGAAGTATTTTTCTAAAAAAAATAAGACCGGTTGCGTTGACTAGATGTTTGGGACGACGTAAACAACGGACAAGAAGGCGACGAACTTGCACAATGACCAAGAGTATTTTGACTTCAACATTTTGCAGCGTTTTCCTGTTGCTTATTGCTCTTTCTGGGGATGTGGAGCTAAACCCTGGTCCTTTGCAGTGTGTTCAAACTGATGATCATTAGCTTACCAGTGACTCATGCAGACCACGTGTGTTCCACAATCCTCCTCAATCTCAATCTCAAATCCTTCCTCCTTGATAACAGTTACTATTCTCTTCAGGAATACTTGTCCCCCCATCCGGCCAAAACCATTCTCTAGGCAAACGCACGTGAGCCCAATCCCTTCAGCCACCTGGGAGGAAGAGTGTGTGTTGATCAGTTGCAACACTGAAACTTTGATACAAACTGTACCAGGCCTATTTATCTATTTATTTACTTAATTTAATTTATGTAAGGCCTTGGCTTGCTCTATATAACCTCGCTCAATATTCATACGCCCATCATATTAATTAATTAATACTCTTTATATTAATTTATTAATTTATGATATTATTATTACTTATTTATAATAATATTAATATTTTATTTTAACTAATTGATTAATACTCTGTTACTCACTCTACTTTTACATAATCATAAGGATATTTCTATATTGTACTTAGCATTAGCTTAGTTTTTAGTACCAAAACATGACGATGCCTATATTTGTATCTTGTACGAATCGACTGGCAAATAAAACTTTACTTTACTAAAACTTTACTGAACTTTACAATACATGCGTCAAAATACTGCCATCCTTGCACAGGCGCGTAGTAAATGGTACACAGACTTGAACGTGCTGGGAGTGCACAGTGCTACAGTTTAATGATTCATTTTTCATTGTTGGAGATGCGCTTCAACTTAACCAAAGCACCAATAGGGATTCTGGATCCAATAATTCTGGTATACAATAATAATAATAATAATAATAATATATTTATTGGTCCTTAATTGATCATTACAATGATATTGGACAGGTCAACAATATAACACACAAAGAGTAAGCACTACAATACAATACAATAAAAACAAGTCAACAAAGATTTAAGATGTCAGGTATTCATTGACAGAATAAAACGGATTGTTAGTTAAAAATCTCTTCAGTTCATTCTTAAAACTTATCACATTGTTCTTCTTTAAGTATTTGGGCAGCTTGTTATATAATTTAGCGCCTGAGATATCAGGTCGCATACAAGATAGGTTTAGGTGATGCTCTCCAATTTTAAAATTGTCTCTGTTCCTAGTAAAATGGTCATGGCAATCACCGTTAGTCGTTGTTAGCTTGTCATTATTTAAAACATATAAAATTGCATTGTAAATGTACAGGCAGGGCAAAGTTAAAATCTCTAGGTCTTTAAATAACTCCCTGCAGTGGGCATAACTGCTAGCATGGGACATATACCGTACAGCCCTTTTTGTAGTCTAAAAAGTCTAATGGTGTGGGGTGACAACCCCCAGCAGACAATCCCATACTGTAGTCTGGACTGGATATATGCAAAGTAAACTAATTTGACAACACGTAGACTGCATACATCCATCAGTCTTTTAATAAGGTAACATCCTCCTGCAAGTTTTTTACTCGCATAATTAATGTGTATGCCCCAGTCCAACACATTGTCAACAAAAACACCAAGACAATAATTAGTCACATCAACTTCAACAATAGAATGAGATTTAATATAAACAAGAGGACTTCTGTCAATATTTTTTTGTTTTGTTTTAAACTGCATCAACAATGTTTTATCAGCATTAATAAAAAGTTCATTATCATCACACCATACAACCATTTGATTAGCAGCCAGCCTGCTTTCAGAATACAACGACTCAAGATCAAGGTTACTAATTAAGTCATTCGAATCATCTGCATATAGAGTAACTTTACCCATATTTACCGAATCTGTCAAGTCGTTTATGAAAACGATAAAAAACAAAGGTGATAGCACCGAGCCTTGCGGTACGCCTAAACTTAACTTCACTTCTTTTGAAAAAGTTGTTTCTAATTTACCAGATATACAAACAATTTGGCTACGATCTTCTAGGTACGATTTTATCCAGGAATGAGGTTTCCCCGCAATTCCCAGGTGTTCAAGTTTTTTAAGAAGCATTTCATGATTGACACTGTCAAATGCTTTAGAATAGTCATAAAATAAACCTATCACGTGTTTGCGTTTGTCAATGGCCTCAATTACATGAGAGATAATATCACACAGTGCAGTCGTAGTGGACTTCCCCTTCACAAAACCATGCTGGCTCTCGTTTAATAGCGAATGACTGTCAAGAAAAGAGATTAATCTATTACGCATAGCAGTTTCAAAAATCTTTGAAAACACAGAAAGTAATGATATAGGACGATAATTACTTAACTTAGTTCTGTCACCTTTCTTAAATATAGGGACCACTTTAGCTTTTTTTAAAGCATCTGGAAATTTGCCCTGAATAAATGACTCATTAACAATGTGTATGAGTGGAACCGCAATGTAAACGCTCACATGTTTTAAGATATTACAAGGAATACTATCTAAGCCAGAGGACTTTTTCTTACTAACTTTGTCCACAATATCATAAAACTCTTGTTTTCGCATAGGCCTGAGAAACATGGCATTGATCGGACTACTATCTTTTAACGCTCGTAGTCTTAAACATTCGAAACGCTCTCCCATAATTCATACCTGGATTGAAGCGCTTGCCCCATCAGTTATTTTCGTCTGTGAAACGTGGCTCGATGCAAGTGTACGAGAATCGGAAATATTGCCTACGTCCTATATGGTATTTCGGAAGGACCGAGATGCCCGATCAGGAGGTGGAGTTCTCATAGCAGCAAAACCTGAGCTTAAGCCGGTGCACGTACCTGAACTATCTACACTTAATGCAGAGATCATCTGGGTGGAGATAACATGCGGAAATAAAAAAAAAATTATTTGTGTCTGCTTACACGCCGCCTTATTCGACCACAGATTTAGACAAGGAACTAATCAAATCTTTATGTCGTGTTGATAAGTTAGTAACCAAGTATACCGCAATAGTTTTGTGTGGAGATTTTAATTAAATTATAACTTGGGATAACTGCCAATCTTTATTTATCTGCGTTCCACGAGCTCTCTTTCACGCAAACAGTCACCGAAGCTACTCGAGTAACGGATACTTCGCGATCTATCATTGATCTTTTGCTGTGCAATGACCCAAATATTATTAAAGACACGAGTGTTATTCCAGGTGTGAGTGACTATTTGGCAGTATGCGCTAACATAAAATTTACTGTTCCTAGAACCAAATACATTAACAAATCTGTATGGAACTATAAAAGGGCTGACTGGCTGCTACTTAAAACTCTTTTCGTAGAGCGCCTTTCAATATTCACTCAACAGCATGACGTTAATCTGATGTGGAAAGATTAGTGTTCGGTGTTTTGGAGTTGTGTTGAAGTTGCAATTCCAAAAGTAATAATGAAGGGTTAGCGCCGGGCACCATGGATTACTTCGGATCTTCTGAAATTGATTAAAAAGCGTGATAAACTCTTCTTTAAATGTAAGAGGATACAGTCTGATGATTTATGGAGCTCTTACAGAAAGTTTCGTAATCAAGTGAAAACAACAATACGAAATGCTCAGCAACAACATGTTTGGAACTTAGGAAGCAATTCTAAAGCACTCTGGAAATTTATCCGTTCTAGGAGTGGCAGTGCAGCTCCTTCTCACTTCTCAGCAAATGGTAAAGTTTAAACTGATGCAAAGGAAATTGCTAATGCATTTAATTCAAAGTTCCAAGAAAACTTTACTCCATTAACGACAAACTATACGGAGCCTCAAGATGGCTACCGACCCGAAGTTCGCGTCTTCATCGCTCCCCTATTTTATTTTATTTTGTCTCGTAAAACTCGTGTTACATAAATTTGAACCGTACCAGAATGTAAGTGGAGTTTTTGTGCACTGTCGCTTCTATGGATTACCCGTCGAACATCTAATGGTAAGCACAAAATGTAACATTTCATCATTTACCATGTGCCTCAGTTTCGCGTCGGGTTGTTCGCCGCATGGTTCCTCCCCCGTTCGAGGCCATGAAAGTACATGGACCGGTCCAAGAACAAGAAGGGTCGTAGCCATCACAACACGTGCCTTGCGATGTCCGAACACATTGGGCGCGGTTGCCATGCTTCTCATTGGACTGTCAGGTGACGTAAGCTTAAACCCAGGGCCAAAGTGTGATGTGAGAGCAGATAACCATCTACGCGCGGGTGCTGATGACGGTGTAACACTGTTCTGTATGAATGCTAGGAGTATCGCGGGTGCCGAAAAATTAGCGGAATTCAACATGCACTTTGCTGAGAACAGTGAGGCAGATATCGTGTGCGTGATTGAGACCTGGCTCCACGAAAACATCCTAGAAAATGAAATACTCGATGGTAGCCAATACACTGTACATCGGCAAGACAGGAAGCTTCATGGCGGACACTTAGCGAAGATTCAGCAAGGGGGTGGGCGTGCCTGGGGAGGGGTCCTCACAGCTGTCAGCAGCAAGCTAAGGTGCCGTCGCATAGAAGAGGCTACTAACGTAAACAACGAGATTGTATGGGTTGAAGTCTCCCTTTCTCCAAACTGCAACCTATATGTTGGATGTGCCTATCTTCCGCCTAAACCACCGGCCACTGCTGTAGAGGAACTTCACCTGTCTGTGTCTCGTATTCAGCGTCTCGCTCGCCCTCAAGACAACATTGTGCTCTGTGGTGATTTTAATTTCCCTGACATCAACTGGCAACCCTGCGCAGACTGTCCTGAAGTATTGTCGCCAACGATAAGTGGTGTTACCAACAAAGAAGTGGCAACCGACTTCGTTGATATTCTAGGCGAACTTGACCTACAGCAGCAGGTACATTTTCCTACTAGACAAACAAACTACCTGGACCTTCTATTTACAAACAACGCGGATTTCTCTGTGACGGTCAGTCAAGCGGAAGCAGCTGTTCAGTCAGACCACTTAGCATTTCAATGCACCATTACACCACCGAATAAGCGTTATTACACTCACAAGGCCAAACAGCAAACAAAATTAAATTGGAACAAAGCCGATCTAGCTAAACTAAACAACCTGTTGTGGAACTCTCACTGGGAATGTATGAACGAGACTGATGATGTGAATGAAATGTGTGATACGTTTTATGCTTTGTTGGATAACGCGATAATAGACTCTGTTCCTACTGTCAAAATAAACGCAACGAAATATCCGGCCTGGTTTGACCGTGACGTCATTGATGAACTGAAAAATAAAAATCGTGCTTTCAGGCTATGGAAACGGACCAAACAGCTATGCCATAGAGTTGAATTCCAACAAAAAAGAACAACATTTAAAAAGCTCCTTGAACTGAAACGTAAACAATATTTAACCAAAGTCGATACTGAAGTGTCAAAAAATCCGAACTTACTTTGGGGGTACATCAGGCGTAAAACAAAAACTAAACGGATACCGATTGATGTAGAACACAATGGGACCAAAGCATCTGGTATCGGCGCGTGTTGCCACCTGTTCTCCAATTACTTTCGGTCTACGTTTCAGCCAAAATCCGATGAAACTTCGCCACTACCTGATGTCCCGGTTTACTGCGACGAATCTCTTTCGCTTTTCACAATCGCAAAGGAAGACGTTGAACGAACTCTTAATGACCTTGTAAATAACAAATCTCCCGGCCCCGACTCTATCCCCATAAAAGTGTTAAAGCATTGTCGCAAGGCGTTGGCTCTCCCCCTAACAACACTATTCAACCATTCCCTGAAAACAGGTACATTTCCTAGTCGCTGGAAGAATGCTAACGTCAGTCCGGTACTAAAGAAAGGCAGTCGTTACAAGGTAACTAATTACCGACCCATCTCACTCTTATCTGTGCTCTCCAAAGTATTTGAAAAACTTGTACACAAAACCATATACCACCACGTAAAAAATCAAATTGATCCCGAACAACATGGATTCGTACAACGACGTTCAACAGTGACTAACCTAGCTGAATTCACAACCGATCTAACCAGTAACATCAATAATAAACAGCAAGTTGACACAATATACACGGATTTCTCCAAGGCCTTTGATAGCGTCGATCACAGGCTTCTCCTCCATAAATTAAGGGGCTATGGCATCTGCGGCCAACTCTTCAAACTTCTGTCGAGCTACCTCAGTGAACGTACCCAAACTGTTGTGATGGATGGAATCAAGTTGGACACCGAAAACGTCTCATCTGGAGTACCACAGGGGTCTATCTTAGGCCCTTTGCTGTTCACATTGTATGTAAACGATATTCCCAAATGTTTTAAATCATCCAAGTGTCTTATGTATGCAGATGACTTGAAAATCTATCTCCCCGTCAATAAACCGCAAGACTACTCACTTCTTCAAAGTGATGTTGATAATTTAGTTAAATGGTGTTCTTTGTGGAAACTTGACCTTAACGTCTCGAAGTGTAAAGTGATAACCTATTGTCCTACACAAATAAAACGAAAAACACTGTATTCTTTCAATACGCGATTGATGGTACAATGCTGGACAGGGTGCAGTCGATGAGTGACTTGGGTGTTACGATGACCAGTGACCTGTCATACAACAAGCACATCGACTCTATTAGGCCTCGGGCTTTTAAACTTCTTGGCCTCATTAGACGCAATTGTTTACACCAATTCCATAAATCAACGAATAGACTGTTGTATGTCGCTCTAGTGAGGCCCCAAATTGAATACGCCAGCGTGGTGTGGAACCCGCATCATAAAACTAAAATAGAAACCCTTGAAAAAGTACAGAAAAGATTTGTGAAACTAATGTGCATAAAATCGAACATTGAGTATCATAGGAATGAATATCTCAGTCTTTGCGATAGCAGTAGGATGTGTACGCTCTTTAGCAGGCGCAAGATAGCAGATATGGTTTTCTTGTATGAAATCTTAAATATGTTGACTCTCCACTTCTAGAAAAGCTAAATCTCCATGTTGCACCACGTGTTACCACAAATACACACACACACACACACACACACACACACACACACACACACACACACACCACACACACACACACACACATATATATAATATACGCATATAAACTTGCAAAAAAGGGCAGCTAGTCGCGCCCTCTGAACAAAACACACACAACCTACAAAGTCTGCTTGGACAGCTAGGCACTAGGATTTTAGCTGACGTTTAATTTATTGTTTAATTTTGACTTTCGAAGTGGTACCGATTTCCGTCTATCCATCAGATTCGCGTTTCCATTCTCCTCCCCACGTGGACGTCAATCATAAACCAGACTTAAACGGTGACTTTGTAGCTGTTTTATCAACAAGGCACATAATACATTCTAAGGTTGTACTGAATTAGCCCATTTGATTCTAGCACTGTCCGCGGGTGGAATCGTGTCCAGCTTGATTGATCGGTGTTTCCTACTTAAATATGCCGGTCTTTAGTTGGAGATTGTTCGCTCGTCGCAGATGTCGGCGCCTGCAGAGTTGGCTTGGCTAGCTTTAAATTTAATGTCCCCCACTGAAGTAGACTCTTAATACGAATTTATTTATGTGTTTACAAATATAAATGGATAGAGGCAGAAACAAAATGCTCGTAATGGAATAACACAAATTACACAGGCAATGCATTTTATAGATTTAGAATGTGCAATAATATTATGTAGAATAAAGTTTTAAAAACAAATGATGAAACTTTAATGATTGTCACACAATATCAACTCGGGGGATCAAGTTTTATTTGTCATATAATATATAATATAACTAAATTATACTATAATATAAATAACAATATATAATAATATAATATTAATTCTAACTAATAGACCAGACGGCACGATAAAAATTACTATCGTTTCTATGAAGTGCATTTTAATTATACGTGTGTAATGAATGCTGATCAATATGTTAAAAAGTCTTAGCGGATAAACCGCTGCAGATGTACGGAATATAATGTAACTAATTGGTAGGAGAAATGCCTGCGTGGTGTGTGCTCGATTGCACATCGGTGGTTTTCGAGTGGCGGGGTGGGGGGCTCACCACAGGTGTCTGCTGGACGAGGGCAGATGGCCCCGATGTTGACCCGACTCAGGAATAAAAACTACCACAAGGTGCTTTTAGACACAAAAGGTACTAGGCAATTTAAAAAAGTTGTTATCGCCAAAATCAAATGTAACTCTCAACTCAATGGAGCCATTTCCAGCTGGACACGTGTACCGAAGGCTAGTTATGTTTTACCAGATGATTTCGATAATAATCTCGTTTGCGTCAGGTGCTGTTTAGTAATTGGCTTCTGGTATCTGATGGTATATGCAAACAGAAGGCCGCCACCCTTGTTGGAGAAGAGACAATTTATTTTGTAAAATGTCTACGTCTGCTCCTATCGAGAGAGCTTTGGGATATAGAATACCTATAATATAATATGATACCTACCGTTTCAGATGTTTACAAAAAGACCCATAATAATATTCACAACCATGTCTCTTTCACTTTTACCTTTATTTTATATTTATAAATGATTATAACTGTTAACTTAGTTACTTATTAATTTTTAAGGTGTTCAGGCTATTTCAGAGCACTCTTACCGTTATTTTTAAAGTCAAAGGAAAATGACTGAAAGACAGTTGAATGAAAGAGGAACTTGAATAAAAAAAGAGGAAAAAAATAAAATTATGTTCTATGGGACAAAAGCTCCATTTTGGCCATTATATGCAAATTTTGGGTCTATAAGAAAATAAAAATTCTAGATGCAATATTTAATTTTGGGCTACAATTTTTTTGTTTCAACACACCTTTGTCTCTGGACTGAGTAAGTCTTATAAGGTAAAATAATTTTCTGAAATAATTTTCGATGTGCGTTTTTTTGTCACTTAGTACACATATGCTGGACTTAATGGGCTTAATTATGGGCTTCAAGCCCTCTTCTGGCTGTCTGTCTTTGTTTTGTACATATTCAAAGGCAAATAAATAATAATAATATAAAAAAAGAGTATTGAACCGGTGGACGAAAAAAATCGGACATCAAACGTTATTTCATCAATTATTTTCCCTTTTACTCAGTCCAGAGACAAAGCTTAAAATTAAGAATTGCACCTAGAACTTTCATTTTCTTATTTGCATAAAATGGGCAAAATGGAGCTTTTGTCTCGTCCAAAATACTGTTTCTATCTTTCTTTCTTTTTCAAGTTCATCTTTTATCCAACCAACTTTAAGACATTTTCAGTTGACTTTAAACAAATCAGTAAGAATGCTCTGGAATAGCCTTGCACAGACAATGATTTTGTGTGTATACATGCTTCAAAATATTTGTTTACTACCTATTTACATTGATTGTAAGACTACCTAGATAGCTCGGCATTATCTATTTTGCTAGAGAAACGGTAATTAGTTCCTAAGAATGTCAATTTACTGTACACAACCGCTATTCATAATAAGAAAAGTATGCTCCGTCTCAAGTATTACTCTTATTGAAGCTTATTAATATCACTAGGAAGATTCGAAGACGCTTTCTCAGCCGCGTTGTTGGGCGAGCGAAATTGGTGCATTGAGCTGCCATGTGTTCGAATGCAAAATGACCTACCCGGTTGACGCGCCCTGATTCTCATGTCGTCGTCGTAAAAATTAAAACAATATTACCCAGCGTGTCTCGCAGGCCATAGCAATGGGAAAACGAAATCAATTTAAATACCATCTGCATTACACATGGCAGCGCAATGCACACAATTATACGCTCATCCAAAAACGCGCCTGAAAAAGCGTTTTTTTTATTATTATTCTTATTCTTTATTTATCTAATACAGAATTTACATTCCAGAGAACATTAGATATAATAGAGCAAACTTTACATAATTTGAATATATTAATGCTACAACACATATTTTTTACAATTATACTACATTACTAAACTTGTTTTCACTTCACTATATAAACTATACATACAAATTTTCCGTTTGAAGACCTATCTATCTAGTGAAGCTAGAATAGAGTTCTGATTACAACAACAAATAATAACATAATGACAATAATACAGAGAGTGTGCGAAGCTACCAAAGAACAATATTGGAGACAACAATAAAAAATTCGGGCCATAGGACCAAGGAGGTATGAATAATGTAAGGAGACAGCATGCGCTATCTGTGGCTGTACAAATGAACGTGGCCGTTTTGAACGTCTGATCCAGTCTGATCGCATTATTTACTGTTTCTCATTTGTGCTGACCAATAAGGCGACTACCATCGACCCAAGGTCCACTGGATTTCTGCTAGGCTTCGCTGCCGCGCACAGGCCGATGGCCAAGTAAGGTCGTCCGATACACTTCCACTATGGGGCCGCCATGATGGATCACAACTGTGGGTAAATTCGCGTCGAATTTTAACTTGGCCGCGGCCCGCGAATGCATTGTCCACGGGAAGATACTTAATTTGAAGCGCATTAACACAGCATTAATTATTGTATCAGTATAAGCATTAAGCGTCGCGTAAATAGGCTTAATTATCTGAACAAAATAATGCAGAAAATAATTTAAAATCAAATTAAAATGATAATAATATTATAATGCTGGCATATATTTTGCCTTCGGCCTATATATAGACCTTGTTTAGGCTTAATGAAATGCTACATAGCCTTTTGCTACATAAAATAATAGGCTATACTGTATTTTATTTGTATCAGGGAACAATAAGGTAATGTTTCCAATCCCAATCATCTGGAATGGCCTTATTTTGTAACTTCAAACTTGTAGGCCTACTTGAATGATAAGATTATAGGCCTAATCAGTGGCGTAGGAACTATTTTTTTAGTGGGGGGGGGGGGGTAACACTTAAGTTGACTACGAGGTTAGGTGGGCAAACTGGGGTCTGGGGCGAAGCCCCAGCCGGCGGAGGCTATTTCGCCGAAGGCGAGATTTTTTTAAAAGGTGCTCTTGATAGGTGGCCTCAAACACGTTTTCAGGCGAATTTTAATTATGAACAAGGGTTACATTTTAAAGCTAATATTGCATTGAAGATTGATTACCTGACTGAAATCGGTCGACAGTCTGCTTTGGAGTGAAAGCACTGCACACAAAATGTAATGAATATTAGTCTAAAATCAGATGGCTATAGTCTCGTCTCGCAAATCATGTCTCTTATTAAATCTTTCTCAACTTTGATGGGAAAACTGGATATTTCTCCTTTATAGCGGCCAGCCTTCTCTCTCATCTTACCAAAACAGGCCTACATATAAACATCGAATGGATCCCGGCCCACATGGGTATATCAGGAAACGAAACAGTAGACGCCCTGGCAAAGCAAGCTGCATCATCAAACAGACTCCCGATAACAACTCAATTAGACCCGCAAGTAATTAAATCAATAAGCGTCAAGAAGATATTTAATATGTGGAATGAATCATACGCAGAAACAAATAAGACGAAAGGAAGGCATTATGCCCAAATACAAAGACAAATAAGGCCCAAACCCTGGTTTCAAGACTTTAAAAACCTTACCCGAAGAGAAATTATAACCATAAACAGACTCAGAATAGGCCATTGCCACTTAAACGCATATCAAAATAAATTCAACCAAAATATCCCGCCTGAATGCCCCCACTGCGACGATCCCGAGACCATAATGCATCTCCTACTAGTATGTCCTCATTACGACAATGGCGCGACTCGCTCTATTCAGCCCTACCAAACAACATCCAACATCCTCTTACAGAAACTGATATCCTCTCCAATTTAACTCTCAACTCCGTCAAAGAAATTTCAAAATTCGTCGCCAAAACGGGAAGAAAAATATAAAGTCCGAGCAACAGTAAATCAACCAGCGGAAGGGTTCTCACCACCGCTAGAAGAAACAGAAATAACAACAACAAATCTTTCTAAAAGATGTTGACAAAAATCTTCCTTTTTGTTTGCAAGCCCGACTGTAGTAAAAATCCTAAAAATCACCTAACAAGCTATACCTGGCTTGACCCCCCCACTGGGGGGGCTAATTCAAACTAAAAAAATCATGATTTTATTATAAATGTAACATGTTCATTAATTAATTTAAGTTGCCTACAATAAAAAGCATAGGTAGGCCTAGTACCGGTACCGGTAAACTAGACTAGGTGTAGGACTACAACATGGATCTTCATTGATATGAATGGCAACTCTAGTAAAAACAGTAAAAAAGATTGAATAAATTATAATACAAGTCCAAGCATAGGCCTGGAGGCCCATTCAAAAAAAATTATTGAAAACATGTCTGACATGGTTTTTTTACAAGCTGATATATTTGGCCAACCTGTAGTGTTCACAGCCTGTGTATCAAGACTAGGCCACGGCCGCCTAGATGTAGTATTCTTGTGTACCAGTTATTGTAGGTACTGCGACTTGTATGACTTGCAACAGCTGATACACCAACGGACTTTTGACGCCCCACTTCTTCGTGCATACTTGCCAGAATGACATCTACGTCTGTAATACTTCTATGTACAATAAAATAATTCTATATTATTAAACCAGTGTTTTAATTCAATGGAAAACACCACATTGGCGACGAGATGAAACGCCATCATTGGCAATTTCAATTTCAATTTCAATTTTTTATTAGGACAAATTGTACATTTTATGTAACAACAACACAATTTTTAGTGTATGTGTCCTTTAGCTAAATAAAAAAAAAATGTTACAAATACTAATATAATGAGAAATTGACATAATATGTAATACATTGTAAATAATAATAATTATTGAAAAGTAATAAAATAAGGTTCATTTCATTATATTATAGTTAATCAATAATATCAAGTGATAACAGGAATTTCTGTGAGTGTATCATTTAAGTAATCAATAAGATAATAGTAGGCTTTTAGAATTAAAATTTGTTTGAGTTCATGTTTGAAACGGTCATAGCTTGAAATGTTTTTAATGGATTCTGGAAGATGGTTATAAAGAGATTTATGTAAGTAGTCTGAGTTTACTTGTCCAAGTTTTGTGTGATATGAGTTTAGCTGTAGGTGATTTTTTTTACGTGTGTCATGATCATGGACATTTGCATTTACTGAGTAGGTGTGTATATATTTTTTAATTACTAATATTGATTTGAAAATGTATAAACATGAAATGGTAAGGATTTTGTGGCGTATAAAAAAAGGTTTACAGTGTTCTGTGGGATCAAGGGAACAAATTGCTCTAATTGCTTTTTTTTGTATAATAAAAACTTTATGAATGTGGGTCGATATACCCCAAAATTCAATTCCGTAGCTTATATATGACTCAAATAATGAATAGTAGCATATTTTGGCTGTGGGGATGTTACTTAATGCTGTACCAGACACATTACATAAAAGTGTTCTTTTAACTGTTGTGGGTGCTCCAACCTACTCATTATTAAGCAACTTATGTGCACCAGACAAGCCATCTTCAAAAACGTACAAAGACCTTGTTACATTGCTAGCTAAGCACTTAAACCCCACGCCATCCATAATCTCAGAACGTTACAAATTTCATCGGTGTGTGCAGGATAGTCAAGAATCCATATCTGATTTTGTTGCTCATCTCAGACAACTATCTGTACATTGCGAGTTTGGAACTACATTATCCAATGTATTACGAGATCGACTGGTTTGTGGACTTTTCAATGATCGTCTTCGAGAACGACTATTGGAGAAAGGTGATCCAACATTCGAGGAAGCTTTCAAGATAGCTATTGCCTTCGAGTCTGCTCACAAGGATGCCAGTGAGCTAGGACGCGATCGTTCTTCCCATGTCCAGCATATGCAGCGGAAGCCAAGTTCAAAGCCTATATCCAAGCCTATGGAACCTCAAAATGAAGGGTCCAGGGGTAAGCAAGAATACAAGTGCTATTCGTGTGGTTCTAATACACACAAACGTTCTAGTTGCAAGTATCGGTCATACACGTGCAATAGATGTAATGTTCAAGGCCATTTGGCCAAAGTGTGCAAATCTCAGGGGAAAGGGGGAAACATCAAATCATCTAGGGGTAGTCACAAATTTATTGATACCAATGAAGAAGATGAACCTACAGCAGAGGTACTAAATTCTGAAACCATGTACACTTTGTTGGCTACGGGTAATCCCAAGGTAGATCGTGTGAAACCTATTGTTCTATCAATGCTTGTTAACGATATACCACTAACCATGGAAATTGATACAGGGGCAGCCATATCTGCTATTTCTAAGAAACAGTATCAATGTTTATTCTCTAATTACACCCTTCATCCAACAGAATTGTTACTGCATTCCTATGTAGGAAAAGAAATACGTCCTGAGGGATATCTGTTAGTAAGTGCACAGTTACAGGGTGAGACTAATCCTAAATGTAAAGGGTTAGAACTCTATGTTATTCCTAGTGGGGGACCACCTATAATTGGTCGTGAGTGGTTATTCAAATTACAGATGCAAAGTGTGCCGTTACAGCATACTATGTCTTCCACCCCAGCACATGGTATTGATCTGCTATGTAAAGAGTTTTCTGAGATATTCAAAGATGAATTAGGTAGTTACAATCAGGGATTAGCTCAGTTGAAACTGAAACCTAATACCAATCCAGTGTTCTGTAAAGCAAGACACCTACCTTTTGCTTTAAAACCTAAGGCTGAAGCAGCAATCGATTCATGGGTAAAGTCGGGAGTTTTGACACCTATCACAAATAGTGAATGGGCTACTCCTTTAGTAGTTGTACCCAAACCTAATGGTCAAATTCGTTTATGCGGAGATTACAAAGTGACTGTTAATCCAGCTTTAATCGTTGATCGGTATCCATTACCAAAGGTAGATGACTTGTTCGCAACATTACAAGGTGCAAAATTGTTCAGCAAGATAGATTTATCGGAAGCGTACATGCAAATAAATTTGGATGAGGAATCCAAGAAGTACTTGACGATAAATACTTTCAAAGGGTTATATACCTTCAATAAATTGCCTTATGGGATAGCCTCCAGTCCAGGTATTTTCCAGCAAATAATGGAAAAGGTAGTTCACGGAATTCCAGGGGTGCTAGTAAGGTTAGACGATATTCTAGTATCCAGTCATACGATGGAAGAACATGAGCAGCGTTTACGCTTAGTTTTCCAACGTTTGAAAGATAACGGGTTCAGAGTAAAAGAAGAAAAATGTAGTTTTGCTCAAACTTCAGTCACATACTTAGGTCACAGGATCGACGCTGAAGGTATTCATACTACTCCGGATAAAACCAAAGCTATTCATGATGCGCCTATACCGGAAAACGTGCCTCAGCTACGTTCAGTGTTAGGCCTTATTAATTTTTATTGTAAATTCATTCCGAATTTAGCATCCATATTGCATCCACTGTACAAACTGTTGCAAAAAGATGTTCCGTTTGTGTTCGATGACGCATGCAAAACAGCGTATCAGAGGGTAAAAGATTACATGTCATCTCCCAAAGTTTTAACTCATTACGATGACAAATTGCCTATTAAATTAGTATCCGACGCTAGTCAGTATGGATTAGGAGCGGTATTAAGTCACATCCTACCATCGGGCGAGGAAAAGCCTATTGCGTTCGCATCTCGAACATTATCTTCCGCAGAGAAGCATTACTCTCAATTAAATAAAGAAGCACTCTCTATCTACTGGTCTGTTAAAAAGTTTTACCAATATCTTTATGGTCGTACCTTCATCTTGGAAACTGACCATAAACCACTGACATCAATTTTCCATCCTATGAAAGGTATTCCGCAAATGATGACCAGCAGACTGCAACGTTATGCATTATTTTTATCAGGGTTTTCTTACGAACTTAAATTCGTCAAGTCGGAAGATAACCGAGCTAATGCATTTTCTCGCGTACCATTAAAAACGCTAGATTCACAACCCACCGAGGTAAACGAAGATTCGTATTATCTTAACTTTATAGAACAAGGAAATGTTCCACTTTCTTGTAAGCACATTCAAGCAGCTACAAGTAAAGATCCTTTGCTAATCCAAGTTCAAAAACATCTTATGTTAGGTTGGTCTTACATCAACAAAGACTCGGAGCTATATCCGTTCTATTCACGTCAAAATGAATTGACAATCGAGCAAGGTTGTTTGCTTTGGGGTCATAGAGTCATAATTCCAAAAACCTTTCAGAAGCAGGTGTTGAATTCGTTGCACGAATCACATCTTGGAATTGTGAAAATGAAATCAATGGCAAGATCCTATGTATGGTGGCATAACATAGATAAAGATATTGAACAAGAAGTAAACAATTGTAGTCCATGTATGTCACTACGCCAAAATCCACAAAAGGCTGTACTCCATCCATGGAATGTAACGAAACCGTTTGAACGGATTCATGTAGATTTTCTAGGTCCATTTAATTCTAAAATGTTCCTCATAGTAATTGATTCATTTTCTAAATGGATTGAAATTTTTCCAGTACCTTCAACAGCAGCATGTCATACCATACCAATTTTACGATCCATGTTTGCCAGGTTCGGCATCCCAATTTTCTGTGTATCTGACAATGGACCGCCGTTCACGTCAGTAGAATTTGTAAGGTTTAAGACAAATAATGGTATTAAACATATACTGTCAGCGCCTTATCATGCAGCCACTAATGGGCTAGCAGAAAATGCTGTGAAAACTTTCAAAACTAAATTGAAAATAGCCTTTATGCAAAACCAAGACATCTCTATCATGATGAACAGGTTTTTGCTAGACTATCGTTACACAAATCATGCTACTACTGGAGAATCTCCAACCAAGTTATTCTTAGGTCGAAACTTAAGAACCAGATTAGATTTGTTGCGCCCTGACATAGAAACAAAATGCAAGGTCCAACAAGTGAAACAACCTGAAAACTTTAAAGGTTCACGTACAGTTCAGTTTGAACTAAATCAAACAGTATGGTTAAAGGATTATAGAGGGCAAGAGAAGTGGATTCAAGGAAAAATATGTAAGATTTTGGGTCCAGTTACTTATTTAGTGCAACCTGTAAATACTTATGCTACATGGAAGAGACATGTAGATCAGTTGCGGTCAAACAAAATGTCAAATGGAAACTGCCGTGTTCCAGAAAATGATGTTCATGACCTTGGTGTAGAAGGTATTATAAATCAAGGTAGAAATGAAACAATGCAGTCCAGGAAATCATTGGGATCACCACTGTTAACACCTGAACGTGTAATGCCAACACCTTCACCTATGTCACCACCTTCACCTTTAAACCATCCACAGGTATTATCTCCTAGACCTACACCTGTAAAATCACCTACCAAAATAATTTCTCCAAATGTAAATATTCCTAACAAACGTTATCCAACTAGAATCCGGAAACAGAAAATTATTTTTGATTTGTAATTACTCTGTAAGTTGTGGAAGTGTGCACAATTTTCTGTTTAAACATTTTGTATTTCTAGTTACTATGTCTTATAAAATGTAATAATGTGTGTATACATTTTATGTTACGTTGATAATTTAAGTGGGAGATGTGTAGTGTTCACAGCCTGTGTATCAAGACTAGGCCACGGCCGCCTAGATGTAGTATTCTTGTGTACCAGTTATTGAAGGTACTGCGACTTGTATGACTTGCAACAGCTGATACACCAACGGACTTTTGACGCCCCACTTCTTCGTGCATACTTGCCAGAATGACAGCTACGTCTGTAATACTTCTATGTACAATAAAATAATTCTTTATTATTCCACACAACCTATCAATGAGACATAGATTTATGATATTATAAAGGGAATTTGGGTTGGTTTTTTTTGTTTTTTTGGGTTTTGTGGGAAAGTTGGGGGGGAAATTAAAAAAGAATATGGGGGGCGCGGCCCCATGATTACTTGGGATTTTCTAAAATTGATTAAAAGCTTAAACCTTTTTCTTCAAATGTAAAGTACGTCTGATGATTTATGGACTCTTAAAGAAAGTTCGAATCAAGGAAAAAAAAATACAAAATGTCACCCAACCTGTTTGGAACTTAAAAAGCAATTCAAGACTCGGGAAAAATTTACCCGTTCTAGGAGTGGCAGTGCAGCCCCTTTCCACTTCTCGCAATGGTTTTTAAACTGATGCAAAGGAATTCCAATGATTTAATTCAAGTTCCCAAAAAACTTTACTCCATTAACGACAAACTATACGAGCCTCAGAGGGCTCCCGGGGACCCAATTCGCTCTTCATCGCTCCGGTTTTTTTATTTTATTTTGTCTCGTAAAACTCGTGTTACAAAAATTTAACCGCCCCCGAATGAAAGTGGATTTTTGTGCACTGTCGCTTCTTGGATTACCCTCGAACATCTAATGGTAACACAAAATTAACATTTCATCTTTCCCATGTGCCTCTTTCGCGTGGGGTTTTTTTCGCGCTGGTTTCTCCCCCGTTCGGGCCATAAAGTACTGGACCGTCCAAGAACAAAAAGGGTCGTAGCCATCACAACAGTGCCTTGCATGTCCAAACACATTTGGCGCGGTTGCCATGCTTCTCTTTGGGACTGTCAGGGGGAAAATTTACCCCAGGCCCAAAAGTGTGATGTGAGAGCAAAAACCCATCTACCGGGGTGCTGATACGGTGTACACTTTTCGTTAAATGCTAGAGTATCGGGGGTGCCGAAAATTAGGGGAAAATTCAACATCCCCTTTGCTGAGAACGTGGGCGATATCGTGTGCTGATTGAGCCCGGGCTCCAGAAAACACCCTGAAAATGAAACTCGATGTACCATCACTGAGGCCCTCATCGGCAGACAGGAACTTCAGGCGGAATTTACGAAGATTCGCAGGGGGGGGGCTCCTGGGGGGGTCCTCACAGCGTACACAAGCTAAGGTGCCGTCGCTAAAAAGGGGCTACAAACGTAAAAAACAAATTGTTGGGTTGAAGTCCCCCTTTCTCCAAACTGCAACCTATATTGGATGTCCTATCTTCCGCCTAAACCCCCGGGCCACTGCTGAAAGGGGAATTCACCTGTCTTTCTCTATTACGTCTCGCCCCCCCCCCCAAAGAAAACTTGTGTCTGTGGTTTTTTAAAATTTCCCCTGACATAAACTGGAAACCCTGCCAGACTGTCCTAAATTTGCGCCAACGATAGGGTGTTACCAAAAAAGAAGGGCAACCATTCGTTGTATTCTAGCGAACTTGCCCTACAGCCAGGTACTTTTTTCCTACAACAAAAACTCCCTGGCCCTTTCTATTTCAAAAAACGCGGATTTCTCTGTGACGGTCATTCAAGGGGAAGCGCGTTCATCAGCCCCTTTTACTTTCAATGCACCATTACCCACCGAAAAAGCGTTATTACACTCAAAAGGGCCCAAAACAGCAACAAAAAAATTTGGGAACAAAGCCGATCTAGCAAACTAAACAACCTGTTGTGGAACTCTCACGGGAATGTATGAACAAACGAATGTGAATGAAATGTGTGATATTTTTTTAGCTTTTTTGGATAAGCGATAATAGACTCTGTTCCTACTGCAAAATAAACGCAACGAAATATCCGCCGGGTTTTGACCGTGCGTCTTTGATAACTAAAAATAAAACTGTTTCAGGCTAGGGAAAACGGCCAAAAGCTATGGCCATGAGTTAAATTCCAAAAAAAAAGAACAACTTTTAAAAAGTTTTGAACTGAAACGAAAACAAAATTTTTAACCAAATCGATACGAAGTGTAAAAAAAATCCGAACTTATTTTGGGGGGTACTCGGCGTAAAAAAAAACAAAAAGGGATCCGATTGATGTAGAAAAGGGGCCCAAACATCGGGTATCGGCGCGTGTTGCCACCTTTTCCCCAAATTATTTTTCGGTCTACGTTTCAGCCAAAATCCGATGAAACTTCGCCACTACCTATGTCCCGGTTTACTGCACAAATATCTTTCGTTTTTCACAATCCAAAGGAAGACTTTTGAACGAACTTTTAAATGACCTTGAAAAAACAAATCTCCCGGGCCCCCCGACTCTATCCCCATAAAAGTGTTAAAGCATTGTCGCAAGGCTTGGCTCCCCCCCTAACAACACAAATTCCCTTTCCCCTGAAAACAGGTCTTTCCTATCGCTGGAAAAATGCTAACGTCAGCCCGGTATAAAAGAAGGCAGTCGTTAAAAGGAAACTAATTACCGACCCTCTCACTCTTATCTGTCTCTCCAAAGTATTTGAAAAACTTGTACAAAAAACCATATACCACCAGAAAAAAATAAAATGATCCCGAAAAACAGGGTTTCTACAACGACTTTTAAACAGTGACTAACCTAGCTGTTTCCCAAAACCGATCTAACCAGTAACATCAATAAAAAACAGCAATTGACACAATATACAGGGATTTCCCCAAGGGCCCTTTTGATAGCGTCGTCACAGGCTTCTCCTCCATAAATTAAGGGGCTATGGCATTGGGGCCCAACTCTTCAAACTTCTGTGACTACCTCAGTGAACGTCCCCAAAACTGTTTGATGGATGGAATCAAGTGGGACCCGAAAACGCCCTCATCGGGACACACCACACCACAGGGGTCTATCTTAGCCCTTTGCTGTTCACATTGTAGTAAACGATATTCCCAAATGTTTTAAATCATCCAAGTGTCTTATGTATGCAGATACTTAAAAAACTATCTCCCCTCAATAACCAAGCCCTACTCACTTCTTCAAAGTGATTTTTGAAATTTAGTTAAATGGTTTCTTTGGGGAAAACTTGCCCTTAACGCCCTCGATGTAAAGGATAACCTATTGTCCTACACAAATAAACAAAAAAACACTGTATTTTTTTCAATCGCGATTGATGGTACAAGCTGGACAGGGTGCGTCGATGAGTGACTTGGGGTGTTCGATGACCATGACCTGTCAACAACAAGCACATCGACTCTATTGGCCTGGGGTTTTTTAAACTTTTTGCCTCATTAGACCAATTTTTTTAAAAACCAATCATAAATCAACAAATAGACGTTTATGTCGCTCTAGTGGGGCCCCAATTTTTGAATCCCAGCGTGGTGGGCCCCCGCATCATAAAACTAAAATAGAAACCCTTAAAAAAGTACAAAAAAATTTTGTGAAACTAATGTCATAAAATCAAACATTAGTATCATGGGAATGAATTCTCAGTCTTTGCGATAGCATGGGATTGTACGCTCTTTACGGCGCAAGATAGCAGATAGGGTTTTTTTCTTGTATAAAATCTTAAATATTTGACTCTCCACTACTAGAAAAGCTAAATCTCCATGTTGCACCACGTGTTACCACAAATACACACACACACACACACAACACACCACACACAAAACCCAAAACCCACACCCACACACACACTCAAACAATAATATACCATATAAACTTGAAAAAAAGGGCAGCTAGTCCGCCCTCTAAAAAAAACACACAAAACCTACAAAGTCTGCTTGGACGCTAGGCACTAGGATTTTAGTTGACGTTTAATTTATTGTTTAATTTTTTGACTTTCGAAGTGGTACCGATATCCGTCTATCCTCAGATTCGCGTTTCCCTTCTCCTCCCCACGTGGACGTCAATCAAAAACCAATTTTTAAAAAACGGTGACTTTGTACTTTTTTATCAAAAAGGCACTAATACATTCAAAGGGGTTTACTAAATTGCCCATTGTTCTCCCTGCCCCGGGGGGAATGGGGTGTCCACTTGATTGTGGGTGTTTCCTATTTAAAATATGCCGGTCTTTAGTTGGGATTTTTCCTCGTCGCAGATGTGCGCCTGCAGATTTTGGCTTGGCTAGCTTTAAATTTAATGTCCCCCACTAAAGTAGCTCTTAAAAACAATTTATTTATGTTTTACAAAATTAAAGGGAAAAGGCAGAAAAAAAAATGCTCGTAATGGAATAACACAAATTACACAGCAATGCATTTTATAGTTTTAGAATGTGCAAAATATTATGTAAAATAAATTTTTAAAAACAAATGATGAAATTTTAAATGTTGTCACACAATATCAACTGGGGGGGATAAATTTTTTATTGTCATAAAATATAAAATAAACTTAATTATACTATAATAAAATACAATATATTAATTTTAATATTAATTCAACTAATAAATTTTTTATGATTTACAAATATAAATGGTAGAGGCGAAACAAAATGCTCGTAAGGGAATAACAAAAATTACACAGGCAATGCTTTTAAAATTTTAGAATGTGCAAAAATTTTGTAAATAAGTTTTTAAAAAAAAATGATGAAATTTTTAATGATTGTAAAACCAAAATACACTCGGGGATAAATTTTTTTATTTGCCATATAATATAAAATATAATTATTTACTATAATATAATAAAAATAAAAATAATATAAAATTTTTAATTCAAACAATAGCCCAAGGCACGATAAAAAATTACTATCGTTTCTAGAGTGTTTTTTTATTAACGTGTGTAATGAAGCTGTAAATATTTTAAAAAAGTCTTAGGGGAAAAACCCGCTGCAGATGTACGGAAATAATGTAACTTTTTGGTAGGGAAATGCCGCTGTGTGTGTCGATTGCACATCGGGGGTTTTTCGAGTGGGGGGGGGGGGCTCACCACGGGTGTCTGCGGGACGAGGCGTGGCCCCGAGTTGCCCCGACTCAGGAATAAAACTCCAAAAGGTGCTTTTAGAAAAAAAAAGGGTACTAGGCAATTTAAAAAAGTGTTACCCCCAAAATCAAATGTCTCTCAACTCAATGGGCCTTTCCCGCGGGACCGGTACCGAAGGCTAGTTATTTTACCAATGATTTCGTAAAAACTTTTTTTGCGTCAGGTGTGTTTAGTATTGGCTTCGGGTATCTGATGGTATATCAAACAGAAGGCCGCCACCCTTGTTGGAGAAAAACATTTATTTTGAAAAATGTCTACGTCTGCTCCTATCGAGAGAGCTTTGGGATAAAAAACCTAAATTAATATGTCCTCCCGTTTCAATGTTTAAAAAAGCCCCATAAAAAATTTTCAAAACCCATGTCTCTTTCATTTTTCCCTTTATTTTATTTTTTAAAATGTTTAAAAACTGTTAATTAGTTACTTTTTAAATTTTTTAAGTTTCAGGCTATTTTCGACCCTCTTACCGTTTTTTTAAAGTAAAAGGGAAAATGACTGAAAGACGTTAAATAAAAGGGGAATTGAAAAAAAAAAGGAAAAAAAAAAATTATGTTCTATGGGACAAAAGCTCCATTTTGGCCCATTTTTTCAAATTTTGGGTCTTAAAAAAATAAAAATTCTAGATGCAATATTTAATTTTGGGGCTAAAATTTTTTTTTTTTAACACACCTTTGCCCCGGGACTGAGAAGTTTTAAAAGGGTAAAAAAATTTTTTCTGAAAAAAATTTTCGATGTCGTTTTTTTTGTCCTTGTACCATATGCTGGTTTAAATGGGTTTAATTATGGGCTTCAACCCCCCTTCTGGCTGCCTGCCCTTTTTTTGACATTTCAAGGAAAATAAATAATATAATATAAAAAAAGTATTAAACCCGGGAGGACGAAAAAAATGGGAATAAACGTTATTTCTCAATTTTTTTCCCCTTTTACTCAGTCCAAGACAAGTTTAAAAATTAAGAATTGCACCTAAAACTTTCTTTTCTTTTTGCAAAAAATGGGCAAATGGACTTTTGCCCCTCGCCAAAATACTGTTTCTACTTTCTTTTTTTTAAAGTTATTTTTTATCCACCAAATTTTAAGACTTTTTTCGTTGACTTTAAACAAATCAGTAAAGCTCTGGAATGCTTGCACAACAATGATTTTGTGTTATACTGCTTAAAATTTTTTGTTTACTACCTTTCTTGTTGTAAACTACCAAATAGCTCGGCATTATCTATTTTGCTAGAAAAAACGGAAATTATTCCTAAAATGTCAATTTACTGTACAAAACCGCTATTCAATAAGAAAAGTATGCTCCGTCTCAAGTATTCTCTTATTAAAGCTTTTAATATCACTAAAAAGATTCGAAGACGCTTTTTCAGCCGCGTTGTTGGGCGGCGAAATTGGTGCATTGAGCTGCATGTGTTCGAATGCAAAATGACCACCCGGTTTGCGCGCCCTGATTCTCATGTCGTGTCGTAAAATTAAAAACAATTTCCCAGCGTTCTCGCAGGCCAAGAAATGGGAAAACGAAATCATTTAAATCCCATCTGCATTACCATGGCAGCGCAATGCACACAATTATACCTCATCCAAAAACCGCCTAAAAAAAGCGTTTTTTTTATTTTATTTTTATTCTTTATTTATCTATAAGAATTTACATTCCGAAAACTTAATAATAGACAAACTTTACATAATTTGAATATATTATGCTACAACACATTTTTTTTTAAAATTTATCTACATTACTAAATTTGTTTTCACTTCACTATTAAACTATACATAAAATTTTCCGTTTGAAGACCTACTATCTAGTGAAGCTAGAATGTTCTGTTAAAACAAAAAATAAAAACATAATGACAATAATACAGAGAGTGTGCGAAGCTACCAAGAAAATATTGGAGAAAACTAAAAAATTCGGGCCATGGGACCAAGGGGGTATGAAAATGTAAGAGACACATGCGCTACTGGGGCTGTACAAATAAAACGTGGCCTTTTTAAAGGGTTGATCCGTCCTGATCGATTATTTCTTTTTTCTCATTTGTCGACCAAAAAGGGGCGACTCCCTCGCCCAAAGGTCCACTGATTTCTGCTGGGTTTCGTGCCGCGCACAGGCCGGGGCCAAGTAAGGTCGTCCGATACCTTCCATAGGGGGGGCCGCCTATGGATCACAACTGTGGGTAATTCGCGCAATTTTTAACTCCCGCGGCCCCGAATGCTTTGTCCACGGGAAATATTTTAATTTGAACGCTTAAAACACAGCATTAATTATTGTATCGTAAAACTTAAAGCGTCGGTAAATGGGTTTAAATTACCCTGAAAAAATAATGCGAAAATAATTTAAAAATAAAATTAAAATGATAATAATATTATAATGCTGGATATATTTTGCCTTCGGCCCTATATATAGACCTTTTTTAGGCTTAATAAAATGCTACTAGTTTTTTGCAAATAAAATTGGCTATACTGTATTTTATTTGTATCAGGGAACAATAAGGAAATTTTTTCCAATCCCAATCATCTGGAAGGGGGCCTTTTTTTGTAACTTCAAATTTGTGGGCCCTACTTAATGAAAAAATTTATAGGCCTTCAGTGGCGTAGGAACTATTTTTTTGGGGGGGGGGGGGGGGGTAACACTTAAATTGACTACGAGGTTAGGTGGGGAAAACGGGGGTTGGGGAACCCCCCAGCCGGGGAGGCTATTTCCCGAAGGCAAATTTTTTTAAAAAGGTGCTCTTATAGGTGCCTCAAACACGTTTTTCAGGCGAATTTTTAATTATGAAAAAGGGGTTTACTTTTTAAAAAGCAAATATTGCATTAAAGATTGTTACCTGACTGAAATGGGTCGACAGTCTGCTTTGGAGTGAAGCCTGCCCCAAAAAATTTGAATATTAGCCCCAAAAAATCAATGGCTTAGTCTCGTCTCGCAAATCAGTTTTATTAAATCTTTCTCACTTTGAGGGAAAAATGGATATTTCTCCTTTAAGGGGCCCGCCTTCTCTCTCATTTTCCCCAAACGGGCCTAATAAAAACATCGAGGGGATCCCGGCCCCAGGGGTTTTCGGAAACGAAACGTAACCCCTGGAAAAGCAAGCTGCTCTAAAACAGACTCCCGATAAAAACTCAATTAACCCGCAGTAATTAAATCAATAAGCGTCAAAAAGTTTTTAATATGTGGAATGAATCATACGCAGAAAAAAATAAGCAAAGGAACATTATCCCAAATCAAAGACAAAAAGGGCCCCCAAACCCGGGTTTTCAAGACTTTAAAAACCTTTTACCCAAGAAAAATTTAACCCAAAAACAGACTAAAAATAGGCCATTGCCACTTAAAGCATATCAAAAAAATTCAACCAAAAATATCCCGCCTGAATGCCCCCATGGGGACGTCCCGAGCCCATAATGCTCTCCTACTATATGTCCTCATTACGACAAGGGCGCGACTCGCCTATTCAGCCCTACCAAACAACCCAACTCCTCTTACAAAAACTGATATCCTCCCAAATTTAACCTAAACTCCGTCAAAGAAATTTAAAAATTCGTCGCCAAAAGGGGAAAAAAATAAAAAGTCCGAGAAAACAGTAAATCAACCACGGAAGGTTTCCACCACCGCTAAAGAAACGAAAAAACCAACAAATTTTTTTCTAAAAGATGTTGACAAAAATCTTCCTTTTTGTTTGCAACCCGACTGTAGAAAAAATCCAAAAAATCACCTACAAGCTATACCTGGCTTGCCCCCCCCTCGGGGGGGGCTATTCAACTAAAAAATCATGTTTTTATTAAAATATAAGGGGTTCTTAAATTAATTTAAGTTGCCTACAATAAAACATAGGTAGGCCTTGTACCGTACCGGGTAAACTAGACTAGTGGGGACTACAACAGGATTTCATTGATATGAGGGCCCAATCTAGAAAAAAACAGTAAAAAAGTTAAATAAATTAAAACAAGCCCAAAGCATGGGGCCTGGAGGCCCATTCAAAAAAAATTATTGAAAACTTTTTCTGACAGGGTTTTTTTTTAACAAGCTGATTTTTTGGCCAACCTTAGTTTCAAAGCCTTTTTATCAGACTGGGCCAGGGCCGCCTGTGTAGTTTTCTTGGTCCATTTTGTAGGTACTGCGACTTGTATGCTTGCAACAGCTGATACCCAACGGACTTTTGCCCCGCCCCCTTCTTCGTGCATACTTGCCAAATGACATCTAGGGTCTGTATCTTCTATGTAAATAAAAAAAAATTCATATTATTAAACCAGTGTTTTAATTCAATGGAAAACACCACTTTGGCGACGAGATGAAACGCCATCATTGGAAATTTTCAATTTAAATTTAAATTTTTTATTAGGACAAATTGTACATTTTATGTAAAACAACAAAATTTTTTTAGTGATGTTCCTTTGCTAAATAAAAAAAAAATTTTAAAAATACTATAAAATGAAAATTGACAAAATATGTAATACATTGAAAATAAAAATAATTATTAAAAAGAAATAAAAAAGGTTCATTTTCATTATATTATAGTTAATAAATAATACAAGTGAAAACAAATTTCGTGAGTTATCATTTAGAAATCATAAATAATGTAGGCTTTTAGAATTAAAATTTGTTTGAGTTCTTTTGAAACGGTCATAGCTTGAAATGTTTTTAATGTTCGGGAAAGATGGTTATAAAGAGTTTATGTAATTAGTCGAGTTTACTTGCCAAGTTTTGTGTGTATTAGTTTAGCTGTGGGTGATTTTTTTTACGTGTGTCATGATCATGGACATTTGCATTTACTGATAGGTGTGTATATTTTTTTAATTCAAATATTGATTTGAAAATTATAAACTAAAATTTAAAGGGATTTTGTGGCGTAAAAAAAAAGGTTTACAGTGTTCTTGGTCAAGGGAAACAAATTGCTCTAATTGCTTTTTTTTGTATAATAAAACTTTATAATGTGGGTCGATATACCCCAAAATTCAATTCCGTAGCTTATTTGCTCAAATATGAATAGTAGCATATTTTGGCTGTGGGATGTTATTTAAATGCTGTACCAGACACTTACATAAAAGTTTTTTTTAAAACTTTTTGGGGGTGCCCCAACCTACTCATTTTTAAAGCAACTTATGTGCCCAGACAACTCTTAAAAAACGTACAAAACCTTTTTACTTGCTACTAACATTTAACCCCCACGCCATCCATAATCCAAACGTTACAATTTCATCGGTGGTGCAGGATAGCAAAAATCCTTCTGTTTTGTTGCTATCTCGACAAAACGTACGGGGGAGTTTGGAATACTTTCCCAAAGTTTACGAGATCACTGGTTTTGGCTTTTCAAAGATCGTCTTCGGAAAAGACTATTGGAGAAAAGGGGATCCAACATTCGAGGAACTTTCAAATAGTATTTCCTTCGAGTCTGCTCACAAGGGCCCCCGTAGCTAGGCGCGATCGTTTTTCCCCTTCCAGCATATCAAACGGAAGCCAATTTAAAGCCTATTCCCCGCCTATGGAACCTCAAAAAGAAAGGGGCCCCGGGGGAAGCAAGAATACAAGTGCTATTCGTGTGGTTCTAAAACACACAAAAGTTCTAGTTGCAAGTATCGGGCAACACGTGCAATAAAGTAATGTTTAAGGCCATTTTGGGCCCAAAATGGCAAATCTCATGGGAAAAAGGGGGGAAAAATCAAAACACTAGGGGGATCCAAATTTATTTAACCATGAGAAGATGAACCTACAGCAGGGTACTAAATTCTGAAAACCTGTACACTTTGTTGGGTACGGTAATCCCCAAAGGGAGTCGTGTGAAACCTTTTTCTATCAATGCTTGTTAACATATCCACTAAACCCTGGAATTGATACAGGGGCAGCCTACTGCTATTTCTAAGAAACAGTATCAATTTTTATTTTTCAATTACACCCCTTTATCCAAAAGAATTGTTCTGCATTCCTATGAGGAAAAGAAAAAAATCCTAGGGATATCTGTTAGAAGTGCACGTTCAGGGGGAGACTTTTTCCTAATGTAAAGGGTTTAAAATCTAGTTATTCCTATGGGGGACCCCTATAAATTTGGGCTGAGTGGTTATTTTTAAATTACAGATGCAAAGGTGCCGTTACAGATACATTCTTCCCCCCAGCACATGGTATTGATCTGCTATGTAAAGAGTTTTCTGAGATATTCAAGATGAATTAGGTGTTACAAACAGGGGTTGCTCGTTAAACGGGGGGGAAAACCCAATACCAAACCAGTTTCTGTAAACAAGACACCTACCTTTTGCTTTAAAAACTAAAGGGTGAAGCGCAAACGATTTTATGGTAAAGTCGGGAGTTTTGACACCTATCACAAATGTGAAGGCTACTCCTTTAGTAGTTGTACCCAAACCCAAAGGGCCAAAATTTGTTTATTGCGGAATTACAAAGTGCTGTTAATCGCTTTAAACGTTGATCGGACCATTACCAAAAGGGAATGCTTGTTTTGCAACATTACAAGGCAAAAATTTTTCACAAGATAATTTTTTCGGAAACGTACATGCAAAAAAATTTGGATGAGGAAACCAAGAAATCTTAGATAAATACTTTCAAAGGGGTTTTATACCTTCAAAAAATTGCCTTATGGGATACCTCCAGTCCAGGGGATTTTCCAGCAAATATAAAAGGTAGTTTACGGATTTCCCGGGGTGCTGTAAAGGGTTTGACGATATTCTAGTTCCAGTCATACGATGGGAAAAACTGAGCACGTTTACCTTAGTTTTCCAACTTTTTAAAGATAAAGGGTTCAGAGTAAAAGAAAAAAATGTAGTTTTGCTCAAAATTCAGTCACATACTTAGGGCCAGGACGCGCTGAAGGTATTCATCTACTCCGGGTAAACCAAAACTATTCTGATGCCCTATACCGGAAAAGTGCTCAGCTACGTTTTGTGTTAGGCCCTTTTTATTTTTATTGTAAAATTTATTCCGAATTTGCTCCATATTGCATCCCTGTACAAACTTTGCAAAAAGTGTTCCGTTTGTGTTCGATGACGCATGCAAAACAGCGTATCGAGGGTAAAAATTACTGCACTCCCCAAAGTTTTAACTCATTTCGATGACAAAAGCCTATTAATTAGTATCCGACGCTAGTCTATGGGGTTGGAGCGGTATTAAATCACATCCTACCATCGGGGGAGAAAAGCCTATTGCGTTCGCATCTCAAAATTATCTTCCGCAGAGAAGCATTACTCTCAATTAATAAAAGCACTCTCTATTACTGGTCTGTTAAAAAAGTTTTACCAAATCTTTTGGCGTACCCTTTTCTTGGAAAATGACCATAAACCCTGACTCAATTTTCCTCCTATGAAAGGTATTTCCCAAAAATACCAGCAGACGCAACGTTATGCATTATTTTTTTTCGGTTTTCTTTCAACTTAAATTCGTCAAGTCGGAAAATAAACCCAGCTAATGCATTTTTTTCCTACCATTAAAAAAGCTAGATTCCAACCCACCGAGGTAAAAGAAAATTCGTATTATCTTAAATTTTTAGAACAAGAAAAGTTCCACTTTCTTTTAAGCACAAAATTTAAGCGCTACAAATAAGATCCTTTGCTAATCCAAGTTCAAAAAAAAATCTTATGTTAGGTTGGTCCTTACATCAACAAAACTCGGAGCTATATCCGTTCTATTCACGTCAAAAAGAATTTACAATCGGCAAGGTTGTTTTCTTGTGGTCATAGAGTCATAATTCCAAAAAACCCTTTTAGAAGCGTTTGAATTCGTTGCACGAATCACTCTTTGGGAAATTTTAAATGAAATCATGCATGGGAAGATCCTATGTATGGTGGCATAACTAGATAAAGATATTGAACAAAAAGTAACAATTGTAGTCCAGATGTCCTACGCCAAAAAACCACAAAAGGGGTGTACTCCTCCATGGAAGTAACGAAACCTTTTTAACGGATTCATGAGATTTTTCTAGGGCCCCTTTTAAATTTTAAAAAATTCCTCATAGTAAATTTTTCATTTTCTAAAAGGATTGAATTTTTTCCCGTACCTTTTAAAAGCACATGCTACCATACCAAATTTTTCGATCCATGTTTGCCAGGTTCGGAAACCCAAATTTTTTTTTTTACTACAATGGGCCGCCGTTCACGTCATAGAATTTGTAAGGTTTAAAACAAATAATGGGTTTAAAAATATACTGTCGCGCCTTAAACTGCAGCCACTAATGGGCTGCAGAAAAAAAGCTGTGAAAACTTTCAAAACTAAATTGAAAAAAGCCTTTTTCAAAACCAAGAATCTCTATCATGATGAACGGTTTTTTCTAGACTATCGTAACCAAAATCAGCTACTCTGGAGAAATCTCCAACCAATTTAAATTTTAGTCGAAAATTAAACCGATTAGATTTGTTGCGCCCCGACATAGAACAAAAGCAGGTCCAACAGGAAACAACCTAAAACTTTTTAAGGGTTTACGTACGTTCAGTTTGAAATAAATCAAACAGTATGGTTAAAAATTTAGAGGGCCAAGAGAAGTGATTTAAGGAAAAATATGTAAGATTTTGGGTCAGTTACTTATTTTGTGCAACCTGTAAATACTTATGCTACTGGAAAGACATTAGATCTTCGGTCAAACAAAATGTCAAATGGGAAAATCCGTGTTCCGAAAATGATGTTCGACCCTTTGGTGTAGAAGGTATTTTAAAACAAGGGAGAAATGAAAAAGTGATCCAGGAAAACATTGGATCACCCTGTTAACACCTGAAAGTTAAGCCAACCCTTCACCATGTCCCACCTTTCCCTTTAAACCATCCACAGGTATTATCTCCTAAACCCACACCCTTAAAAACCCTACAAAAAAATTTCTCCAAATGTAAATATTCCTAACAAAAAGTTTTCCAACTGAATCCGGAACAGAAAAATTTTTTTTGATTTGTAATTACCTGTAGTTGTTTGGGAAATGTGCACATTTTCCCCGTTTAAACTTTTTTTATTTCTAGTTACTAGTCTTATAAAAGTAAAAAGGTGTTATACTTTTATTTACGTTGATAATTTAAGTGGGGATGTGTATGTTTTCCCCGCCTGTGTATCCAAAACAGGCCACGGCCGCCTAGATTTGTTTCTTGTGTACCGTTATTGAAGGATGCGACTTGTTACTTGCAACACTGATACACCAAAGGACTTTTGACCCCCCACTTCTTCGTGCATACTTTCCAAATGACAAACTACGTCGTAATACTTCTATGTACATAAAAAAAATTCTTTATTTTCCCCAAAAACCCATCAATGAGACTTGAGAATGAGAAAATTTTTATAGCTTGGGGTTTTTTAATTTTTATGTTATATTATATTGGGCCTAAAAACATAACTTTTTTTAAAAATTAAAAAATGCTGCAAATTATATAATTTTTTTTAAAATGAGCTCCTTTTAAAGAGATACCAACCCCAACTTTTCATTTCAATGAATGATAAAATTAAAAAATATTTTTCTCATTGGGACACGACACGAGAAAGAAAAGAATACTTCCCCAAAGGGGAAAAATTTTGTCCACAAAATTTTTTCGGAATGCAGCGAAGTGTAAAATAGCCAGGCCTAGGCCTACCCGAAAAACTTTTTGGAGAAATTGTCTTCAAAAAATTTTTTTAATTGCAATGACAAATAAAGAAAACTTTCCCCCCGGGAATATCAGGCCTATGTTCAAAATTTTTCCGGAAATGCACCGAAGTGTAGGGCTACCTGCCCGAGTAGGCCTTCAAATCTCAAAAACCCCGCAAACCCACAGGGGGCAAATGATTTTTCCAAATGGCTGAAAGTTAGGGCAACCTGCTTGGGAAAAACCTTGTTACAGTTACAGTACGTTACAGTAGGTTAGGACCGTAAAAAATTTTATGCCACAGACAACCAAAATAAAAAAATTTTTAGTTCGAAACCCCCTAGGGGTTTAAAAAAACTTTGTCGTTCGATCTTTTTGTTCACTGGGGCCGATTGTCCTACCTGAAAGGGTGGTTGTCCCACGTGAGGCTGGTTTTTTGCACGGTGGCTGGGTTTTCTGCACTGGGGGCTGGTTTTCCTTCACAAAGGCTGGGTTTTCCTCAGTGGGCTGGTTTTTGTCACTGGTGGCAAACTGTTCTCACTGAAGGGTGGTTGGTCTGCACAGTGGCTGTTTGTATTGCACGGGGGCTGGGTGTCTACACTGGGCTGTTGTTTGCCCCTTGGGGGCTGGTTGCTGCACAGGTGGCGGGTTGTCTACACTGGTGGATGGTTGTCTTGCACTGGAGGCTGGTTGCTGCACGGGGGGCTGGTTGTCTTGCACTAGTGGCTGGTTGTCTACTGTTGTTTTATTACTACTTTTGCTTGAGTGGTGAGGGAAATAGGGAAAAAAATCAGTAGGCCTACGTACGTGTATCTTGTCGAGGGGTTTTTTTTCCAGACGAACTACAGCAACTACAGAAAGGGGTTTACATCATCAGCCCCCAGGGGGAGCACAAGGGAAGATTTTTTTTTTGTTTTTGCTACTACCAACTTAAAAAATTTAAAGTACAAAACCCCTCCCCAAAAATACAAATAACATTCAAGCGAGAAACTTAAAACTACGACAACTTACAATATGAAAGTGCCTTCTACGAAAATTTAAAAAACACCGCCAAACAAATAACTTCAAAGAAATTTACACCCCCGGGCAGACCCATCATTTTTCCAGTCTTTGGGGCTTCCCCTTCGGTACCACTTAGTTTTGTAATCAGCAGCGTTTTCGTTTGTTTTCCCAATATTTTATACTAACGTACCATTCTCCACACCTCCCTCACATAGTGGTACCTCAACGACAGTGTTTATTTTTCTCCGTCGCTTAAAATCATTGGCCATGCTATTTGGGTCCCTGGTTATCGCAAAAACACCACTGGTCCTTCCACGGTGTCCCATTCTTCAAACAAGTCCCCCCCACACTACTGCCTTTCAAGCCTCAAAAAGTGAAAAATATTCGGCAAGCGGTTTCTTTGGGGGGAGTCACCTCCTGTTTCTTTTCCGCCAAAAACGCTGCTCCTGCCTGATTTCCAATGACCCCTATTGAACAGAGTCACTTTTCTTTGCCCAAACGCTCACAGAAAACCTTTTGTCTAGATTACAATCCTTAGAAAGACTAATTTGTCTCCCTGTTTTTTTAGGTACGAGGGTCTCTTAAATTCCATGCACGGGAAATTTGGGTTTGACAAAATTTTTCTCAACCCCCCCATATGAAGCGATTCGGGCGGTAATGAAATTATGTATAACAGTCCCTTTGCCCACGGGACTTCTCCCGGGTGTAAGGTTCACCTACTTCACACAAATTATTACCAAAAACCCGGGGGTCTAGTGCCCCCAGCAACATTCATGTTAAATTCTACCAAGACTTTTTTTATAATTTTTTTTGATCCACCTGGGGGCACTCTCAGTTTGGGCGTGAAACCTGAGTCCTACAACAGGAAATTGGCCCTAGTTCTTTATTTTTCCCCGCCAAACTCAACCCTTCCTTGACCATGGCAAAAAATTCCCCCCCTCCCCAAACAAACAAATCGTCCCATAGGTACCAAAATAAACCCTCTTTATGGGGAAAAACTAGGGGCTGCTGACACCTTTTTAAATTTCATCTCTTTTAGAATTCGATCAGCACTGCATTCCACACTTTTTTCCAAATTTCTTTAAGGCATACAGACTTTTTTTTCAGAAGACAAAAATCTCCTCTTGCCCTCCTCCCCCATCTTCGGTTGTTCCATGTAAATTGTTTTATCCAAGGGCCCATTTAAAAAAGCAGCAACTACTCACATTTCAATTTGCCCGTCTTTACTCATACTACGCTAAAAATACTCTCATAGTCTTTTTTTTGAATCACAGGACTGACGTCCCCAGTATCAAAACCAAATCTTTGGTGAAACCCTGACGACTATCTACTTTAAAATTTTTTTCCCCTTTTGGAAACCTATCTTAATTTGGAGGAAAAACCCATTACAACCTACAACATTTACCTGGTCTGGCGCTCCACTATCACCCACGTACCGTTCTTTCATGGGTTTTTCCCCTCTCCCTCTTCATGGCCTGGACCCCTCTCGCTGTCCCCCTCGCTCCATGGCCTCGGGTGGGTCCTGGGTGGGGTGGCTGGGGCGCCGCTGGTTGTCACCCTTTTCAGTGCCTGCAGCCGCCCGGGGGCCCCAGGTGGCTTGTCCATCTTGAGTCCCCCGACCGCCTTGGACCCGGTTCCTCTCCTCCCGTGTGGCCCTCGGGTGGGGGCGCGCTCCCCCCGGACACGGGCGCCGTCATCCCCCCCCCTTTCGTCGGCCAGCATCGTCGCCGTCCTCTCCTGCACCTTGGGGTCGGCCCGCGTCGCGTCCTCCACGAGGCGGGCTCGTCCTCCAGAAACCACGAAGTCCTCTTCTCGGGGCCCTCCTCTCTCGTGTCTCCTTCATCTTGAAGGGGAAACGGCCTCGTGAAAAACAACGTCCTGCTGTTGTATACTCGCCTCTCAGTGATGCTCCACAGGGGGGAGCCCTTTTGCCCCCTCGTAACCCCATAGAAAACCTCTCCACGGGCGCGGGGCAAACTTGCTGGTCTGCTCTCCCTTTGGGATCCTCCCCCAGGCCAGGCAACCGAAACCCCGAGATGCTCCAGGGGCGCTCTTCTGCAGCTCCCCCCCCGGGCCACCTCTCCGGGGGGTGTCGAAACCCCCGCCCTCGACGGGGACCTGTTCCTGACGGGCAGCCGGTCTTGACCCCCTCCGCCCAGAATAAGGGGCTCCCGGCTTGGATGACATGCACCTGGGGTGTCGCATAGGGTTTAAATCTCTTCTCTGCCATGCCCTTCTGCTGCGGGGTGTACTCTACAGATCTACATGCAGATCCCATTCTCCTCCAAGAAAGCCCGGAATTTCCCTTTTAAGATACTCCGTTTCCCCGTCAGTCTGTAAATCCTTTATTGTTTCCATGCAGATTCTCCCACCGGTTCTTGATTGCACGAAATGGTCCAGCGCTTCACTCTTCTTTGCCATGGCCTCATCGACATATCTTTATCCCTTTTCATAAAGGTGATTATGAATCTCTTCCCCCCAATTGACTGGGGTGAATGGGGCCCCATAAATCTGAGTGGACCCTATCCGGGTGGCCCCTCTCCTCCTTCCTTATGGGGAAACTTCTTTCTCTTCATTTTTCCCGACGCATGGTTTAACGGTTCTTGTGGGTCCCTTGCGGGTCGGTCCAACTCCAGCACTCCTAAACCCCCCCATGGTTGTAGGTAGGGTCCCCACCTACACCACATGGACTGTGAAAAACGAGAAGCTTTTTTTGAAAATTTTTTTTGTACTCCTCCTTTGACCACTGTACTCCTCCTCCAATGGTTGAGACAAAGTAGAGACGACCAAACCCCGTGTGCTTGGAAAATTTTGGTTTTTGTCTCCAACCCTTGTTGATACCTCCTTAGATCAAATTTTGGCCTTTCCGTCTATTTGTCCCTGAAATTTGATTGTCCGCAGTTGGGGACATAAAACCGTCTGTCAGTTCCAATCCTTTCCCCCACACTCCTCGGACATTTTGGGTCGTAATTTGGCAATCCCCCAAAGGGGCCCAAAGGGGTACCCTCCCCCATTTCTACCTCACCTAGTACTGCTTCATGGGGTGAATAGGCTCCTTTTCCCTCAGTGGTCAGAAAAATCCCCCGTCCAAGTCCCACCCCCCTCTCTCCAGGGGAAACTTCTTAGCGTATAGTGCAACATGCTCCCTTTCGCAACTTTAGTCTTTTTGGGGGGTCTTGGCTCTTCTCTTCTCTTCCCTCTTCTCCTTTCTTCTGATTCCTTAGCTTTTTGGGCAGTTTCTTCCGATGTGCCCTTCGCCTCCACAGGCATAACAAAACTTGACTTTTTTTTTTTGTTTTTTCCCTTTCCTCCCGCACCAGATTTTCCCCTTTTTCCTTTTCATGGGCTTCTCTGAGGTCGTTCCCCTCGTTGGCCTTTTTTCTTTATGCCAAGTGAAAACTTTCAGACTTTGCTGCGATTCCTTCTCGCACTCGATCAAAATCTTTGATCGTGGAATCTTCCCCCTTGTCCGGGTTTCGCACTAGGGGGTTTCACGGTAACCTCTATTCTGGCGGGGGTCCCGATAAACAAAGATAGGCTGCTGCCGGTCTCCTACTGCCTCGCTCATCGAAGCATCCCCGTTCATATTTACCATCTGGTTATGTAGTCGTTCGCCTTCTCGCCCTTCACCATCTGGCGACTCCCTTAGTTTGAGCATGCCCCATACTCCTGTTCTGGTCATTGTTCCTCCAAAGTCTTCCCCTCCACCAATCTCGGTGCGAAATGTCTTCTTAAGTCGTCTCCATTGATTTCAATTAGGGCGACGCAGCATAGTTTTTTTGGGGCCCTTTCCCTCACCTCGGGGGCGTTGGGGAATAGTCGGGCTGTCGTTGTACCCGATAAACCCCTTCCCCGCTTTTTGTTTTAGCTTTTTGCTTTTATTCTTGCCTTTTCCCTGCTGAGAAGTTTTTTCTGTTGAGCGTGGAAGGGTGATGATTGTCTTCTCCCGATGGCAACATCTTGACCGTCTTAACCTCACTTCGCGAACGTGTCTAGGGCCCTAGGCCTAGGCTAGGCCTAGGCCTACTTGTCCAGTTGGTCTCCCGTATCTCCAAAACGTGACTGGATTTCTGCGGTGATTCTTTTCCTTAGTGCCTCTTGCGTTCCTGGGTACCATAACCTGTTGTTTTATTACTACTTTGCTTGAGTGGTGAGGAACTTAGGGAAGAAGAATCAGTAGGCCTACGTACGTGTATCTTGTCGAGGTTTTTATTCCAGACGAACTACAGCAACTACAGAAAGGTGTTTACATCATCAGCCACCAGGGGCAGCACAAGGCAGAGATTTTATTTTGTTTTTGCTACTACCAACTTAACAATTTAAAAGTACAACATCTACACTGGTGGCTGGTTGTCTTGCACTGGTGGCTGGTTGTCTACACTGGAGGCTGGTTGTCTTACACTGGTGGCTGGTTGTCTACACTGAAGGCTGGTTGTCTTGCACTGGAGGCTGGTTGTCTTGCACGGGTGGCACTGGAGTGGAGGCTTGTTGTTGTGTTCCTGTGGACAAGAAAGGAATGATGTATCTAAATCTTAACAAGAATAAATACTAAATAGTCCAAATCCATGGCTACAACTAGGCCTAAGGCTTATCCGTAGCCGTAGGCCTAGGTCAATTTATGGTAATTATGCGATTGTGCCGAAACTTGCCGCATAGGCTACGACATCCCGTGTTTCTACACATGGAAGGACTTGTCCCACTGAAAATCAGTTATAACTGAGTAGGTAGACTCTAAATACAAATTTATTTACTTAATTATTTATAAATGCAAAGTTGTAGAGGGTCCAGGTTAGAGTATTGCGGTATTGCGCAAGAGTGCGGTTGCTTATATTTGGTAGGTATAGATAGGCCTAGGCCTACATACTTTAATTTGGACATGTTCGGTTCAAACTAACTTTTACCAAATCGCCTAGTGCTGTTCGGCACAATAACCAAATTAATCATAGTAGTTAGGGGGTTAAGGGACATATATAGGGTGAACCTTGCATTTCATTCTAGAAGCAAGCCACTTGGCACAGTTACTTATTAGACCTTATTGATTGATTGAATCGATGGTGCCAAGATGAAATTACCATATGGCACCACTGGCACAGTGGCGGACTGGGGGCCGCCCAGTGACACGTTGTATGTGCGTTTTTGTATGTTCGATCATTTCAAACAAGCTGAGGGGGGACTTAAATCACTTACTAGACCTTATTGATTGATTGAATCGATGGTGCCAAGATAAAATTTGACATATGGGACCACTAGCGCAGGGGGCGGACTGGGGGCCGCCATGGGGACACGTTGGATATGCGTTTTTGTATGTTTGATCAGCCCAAACAAGCTGAGAGGGGACTTAAATCACTTACTAGACCTTATTGTTTGATTGAATCGATGGTCCCAAAGATGAAATTGACATATGGCACCACTAGCACAGTGGCGGACTGGGGGCCGCCCATGTAACACGTTGGATATGCTTTTTTTGTATGTTTGATCAGTCAAACAAGCTGAGGGGGGACTCGAATCACTTATTAACTTTAATGATTGATTGAATCGATGGTGTAAAGATAAAATTGCCATATTGCACCACTGGCACAGGGCGGACTGGGGCCACCCAGTCCGTTGTTTTTGGGTTGTGAGGCATACAACAATGCCAAAAAGTTGAAGTTTGTGAAAGCAAACATCGACTCCCCCTCAGGCTTGGGAGAGGTTGCAATGACTGTTATGTGACGCACAAAATATAAATATATGTTTCGGTGTCGGTAACTCAAGGAGCTTTTGGCTGTGGGAATAAAATAACAAAAAGGCCCAAATTTGGCATTTGTATGTAGCCTATGTGATACGTTGGATATTCGTTTTGACAATTAGATTAGTCGAAAAACCTGAGAGGGACTCAAATCATTCGTAATGTTCCCCTGAATGTTCCCCAACGTGTTAATCGTACTCGGCAATATTTAACCTTGGAGTCAAAAAACGGCAATAAAAGAACATTTCAAATCGAAGACTATTGACTGATCGCTGGAGAGTTGCCAATAATTTTCTTGTATTATATAAAACAATAAATAATAATATTGCAGGCACACTAGTTGGTACAAACAGGCACATGAACTGTATTTAGATCAACAGAGGACATTGTACTCTTGACACTCCTATAATTACGTATTAATTTTGGGGTCCGCTCTTCAGCTGGGAATTGGCAATTCAGCAGTTCCTTAGTTCAAAATTTGAAACGAGTCAAAGGTATATCTGGTGATCCAGAAGATACGCCGATCAGATATCACCCAGACACCAAATCAATACGCACAACGTCTTGGATGATAGTGCGGTGCTCTCCCAAAATTGAGTCGAAACAATTAAGTGGCAAGATATTGTTCTGCTGCATTATGGATACTATAAAGCGCAACAAAATTTTTGGTATTTAGTAATCAGAAGAAAAAAAAACTGAAAAAATAAAACAGTAAAAAAGTTTCCTCGGTAAGATTTTGACTGTTTACTTTTCAGCAATTGTTTATAACATGTGCATGTGCATGTCAGAGTCAGACCCGTGAAGGAGATTTACAGGAGTTCACCTACACTAAACCAGCCATTTACTTCTTCCTTGACCAGCATGGGTGGCCCCATGCATGCAGTTGAACATTATTCAGTGCTTGACGGCTTTTTGAGGGTGCAGTTGCTCAGTCTGTCCAACCTGTTTCAAGCAGTACTAATGGAGCGGCTGTAGTCAACATGTTAGCCCCCAAAGCAAGCAAGACGTTCGCAAAATATATACGGGATGTGTATCAACCATATCTCAGGTCAGCTGGAGGCTCTGGAGCTAGTGCCGGACGTGTGGGCATTGTTTAGGACGTCTACCTTGGTGATGGCCTTAAAATGTTCATTATGCATTGCACAGAGTGGGCAAGAGTTCTACTCCACTCTGGATACAGATGTCCTGATTTCATTCAACAGGGAGTCAATGCTCAGTCTTTGACCCTGTGACCACTGGAGAGGTTTGAAGACCATAATGGTTCGAACTGTCGACACGGATGCCATTGCACTTGCTTTTTCTGCTGTACAGAATCTAGTTGGGGAGTTGTAGCTTTGGGTGTCTTTTTGCTCTGGAAAAGGTAAAAAATCCATCGCTGCGCATGTCACTTGGCGGGCGACTATTGCCTTGCTGGTTCTTTCCCGTGTATGGTGACACTGTGGAAGCAATGTAAATCCTGCAGCAGTGCAGTCAAGTATTGATACTACTGTCATTTTGTCAAACGAGCAGACAAGCAGTTTATAGTTTCTTTTCGTTTTTCTTTTTTAATGTTTTTTTTTTCTTTTTTCTTTCTTTCTTTCTTTTTTTTCTTCTTTCTTTTTTTCCTTTCCTTTTCTCTTCTTATTCTTCTTTTTCTTTTCTTTTTTCTTTCTTTTATTCCCCACCCCCTTTTTTTATATATTCGATTCATTTATAAATTGCATTTAATATCCTTTTTATTTGTTATCAAATTTGTTGAGTATTTAATGCATTGTTGGAATATTACTATTTCAAATATTTACTTAAATGTAGTTCATTGTTGTGTCTGCATCTATGTAATTAGATTTATTTAGTTGTCCTCCTTTGTAAATCAGTTTTTATAACTGAATAGGATAGACGTTAAATAAATAAATAAATAAATAAATAAATAAATAAATAAATAAATAAGGAGTTGAAGGTGTTGTGTGGGAGGAAAAGTGCAAATGAATGTATACATAATTTTAATCAAGTCTCAAAGATGAACACCGTGTTTTTTGTTCATAGTTTTTTCTTTGTTTTGCGACTTTTATATACTAGATATATTGTAACCTTTCGTAGGGCAATAGGTAATTCGATTATTATTGGAATTATTGGTGCCATTTTTATCGAATTTTAATCTCAAAACAAGAAACTTCAAATTCTTGCGCCACCGCAATATATTTGGTTTTGTGCGCTACATTTTCCAATTATTGCCACCTTTCCACACATGTAGGCCAAATTGGTTCTAAAATTGAATAATTATTGTGCCGTTTTTTTACCATTTTTTTTTTAAATCTTAAAACTAAAGCTTCATGTGTTCGCAATATTATATTTTGTGTTTTGTTCATTAAATATCAGACTTACCGCCATTTCTCCTATGGCTGAAGTATGCTGGTTCTGATTTAATAAATGTAGCCTTTTTTGCCGTTTATGTAATCTCACAGCGAAAAGCAATTAATTTTAGTGTGTCTTTAGTATTATACTAGTTAATCCTTTGTGCATTATCGGCCTGTCACAATATCTAACGATATCAGTCAATAACTCTTTGCTTTGAAATGTGCCTTTATTGCCGTTTTTGGTCTCCAAAAGGTAAATTCTGCCAATTACGATTTCCACGTTACCTTCATAGAAATAAGGAGAAATTAACGAATGATTTGAGTCCTCTCTCAACTTGTTCGACTGATCGAATATATAGAAAAGCACATACAACATGTCACTGGGCGGCCCCCAGTCCGCCACTGTGCCAGTGGTGCAATATGGCAAGTTCATCTGGGCACCATCGATTCAATCAATCAATAAGGTCTAATAAGTAACTGTGCCAAGTGGCTTGCTTCTAGAATGAAATGCAAGGTTGAATCCCCTAACCCCCTAACTATAGGGAGTAGAGAACCGTAGGCCTTTTGGATCCAGGGTTCGTTAGGGTAGGGCTTAAGATAGCAAAACAAACCACATGTACTTCATGTAGGCCTACATCCCACATGCAATTTGCCATACAAAATACCCTGCGGCTATTTAACAGTTAGCTACGGAAAATTTACATGATCAATTTTAGCTGTAAACTAGGGCTAGGCCTGTGACGGTAAATTTACGACTGCTATTTTAACCGTAGCTACGGTAACGGGGTAAAGTTGCCCTAAGGGACAATTACGTCGTGTTCTATTTTAACAGTAGGCTTGACTAATTGACTAGGGAGGCCCTAGACCTACAGAATTGATTTACACAGGCAGGCAAGGGGCTTAGGCCCTAGATCTACGCCCCAAATACTAGCCGCCTAGAAAATGCCACCTGTCCTAGACCAACTGCAGGAGTGAGAGACAACAACAACAACAACAACAACAAAATAGATTGACGGCCTGCTAATTTAGCCGGAGCTACGGAGTTTGTTTTGTAGGCCTAGGCCTACGTTCAATTAACCTATTGAAGGCCAGTGCTAGGTACCGGTACCGTTAGCCTCAGAGGCTAGGCCTAACTAATCTGCTAGAGCCTAGCTAGCCCTATGTTAAATTGGGGTTGTTTTGTTTGTAGGCCTACCTAAACCCTTTATGACCAAGTCTTTGTGTAAATCACTTGGCCAAGGTCCTAGGCCAAGGTCCTAGGCCAAGGTCCTAGGCCAAGGTCCTAGGCCTAGCCCCTAGCCTGCCAAAGTGGGCCTAGGCCTAGGGCTAGGCCTCTCCTCTAGCCTGCCAAAGGATATGCCCACCTAGGCCTAATTAAATATGTTAAACTCTAAACTCTTGCTGAGGGCCAAGAGTCCATACCAGTCTAAATACATAAAATAAAAATATAATTGCAATTCGCTAGGTTAGCTACATACCTCACTCAATCTGGAGCTGTCAATGCTGTCCATCACGCCTGTGTCATTAGGCTATTCGAATGTGCCGCCTCACGGCTTTGAATAATGAGCCACCTCACGGCTACCTAGAAGAACACTATATATGACAAAGGCGGTGTATAAGCAGACGAATAAATGGCCGTCCAAAAGTGATTCAGTTTTCTAAAACATACTCACCTTTATCCTCGATCATCCGAACAATCCTAATACTAAAGTGGTAAAACATGGTGACAACGGTCGGATAAGGAAATAAGGGAAATATTAAAATATATTTCAAAGTATTCTGTTACACACATAAGTAAATATGGCAGAAACAAACCAGACGCCCGGTGTGCAGAACGAAAGCACATGGCGGGTCCAAGTGGACCCACCTCAAATCTTTTCTTTTCAACCCCACGAATGGCCTTCGTGGAGGAAAAGATTTGAGCGATTTAGGACGTGTTCTGGACTAGAATCTGTGACTTCAAAGAGGCAAGGAACACTCTTATAACAATGGGTGATCGAGCAGAGGAGATCCTAACCTCTTTCAATCTTGCTCGGGAGGAGGAAGATGACTATGATGTTGTAGTACAAAAGTTCGAGAATTATTTCATTCCTATGAGAAATAAGATATATAAAAGGGCATTTTTTCTACGGCGAAAACAACAACCAGGTGAGTCAATCGACACCTATACAACATCACTTCACACTCTATCTAAGACATGTGAATGGGGCAATCTAGCAGACGAAATGAAGTTGATGGCTCTCATAGTAGGCATGTGCGACCAGAGACTAAGCGACAAACTGCAATTAGATCCCAAGCTCACTTTTGATAAGGCCCTCACCCAAGTTCGGTTATCAGAGGAAATAGCTAGGCAAAGGTTAGTACTACATTCTGATCCTAGTAGGCCTAGTGCTAGTAAACCTAACCTTACCCTGGATGAATGCAATAGTAGGCCTAAGCATTCCACCTTTAAGAAGAAAGAAACTTCAAAGTATAAAAACGATAACAAAGGTAAGAAGTCCACAGGGGGGTATCAAATGCAAAAAACAAGGTTACAAACTGTAGATGGTGTGGCTACAGTCAAAACCATGCCGATAACCGAGGCTCATGCCCAGCAAAGGATGCCAAATGCAACAACTGCGGCATACAGGGCCACTTCGCTAAGGTTTGTCGTCGTAAGAAAGTCGCAGAGGTCCTAGACAACAACCAGGCTGACTGTGTTCTTTATCGGAAGCATAAAATCATCGGGATCAAAACCATGGATGGTTACAATCAACGTCCACGGTAAGGAAGTAGACTTTAAGGTTGACACTGGAGCAGACGTGACGGTTTTACCAGCTACTGAACAGGTAATCGAGAATATCGCACTTACAAAAACCAACCAAAATACTCTGTGGGCCAGATAAAAGACCACTGGATGTTATTGGGGTTGGCAAAGTGAATCTCAAGTTCAGAGGAACAGTATCCACTGAAACCGTGTATGTAGTGCAAGGCCTAGATACTCCACTTCTAGGTAGACCAGCTATTACTAGCCTAAAAATCCTAGGACTAGACCAATCTATCGATCCAATCGTAAACTACGTCCAAGAAACAAATTGGAAACAAGAATTCAAAAATCTCTTCACTGGTTTGGGAACCATCCCAGGAGACTACAAAATCAATGTAGATCCTGGAGCGACTCCAAAGCCATTTTCACTCCTAGGTCAGTAGCCTTGCCATTGTTAGGTACTGTAAAAAAGGAACTAGATAACATGGTTAAAAATAGAGTCATAGCCGAAGTAGAAGAGGCAACCGATTGGTGTGCACCAATGGTGGTAGTGCCAAAGCCAGCAGGTGGTGTCCGAATATGCGTAGATCTTACTCACCTTAATCGTAGTGTGAAACGGGAAATACATCCAATCCCTAAGGTAGAGCATACACTAGGAAAACTTGCTGGAGCTAAGGTATTCTCAAACTAGACGCAAATGCGGGTTTCTGGCAGGTTCCGTTGGACCCAGAATCTCAGCATCTCACGACATTCCTCTCGCCATTCGGGAGATTTAAATTCCTAAAACTTCCATTCGGTATCTCGTCGGCCCCAGAAACACTTTCAGAGAAAGATGAACATTATACTCCAAGGTCTAGAAGGAGTAGAGATCCACATGGATGACATAATCGTGTGGGGAGACAGCCAAGAAGAACATGATCGCCGTCTTCGAGCTGTACTAGAGAGATTAGAAAAAATCGGAATGACACTCAACGAGAAGAAAACGGTGTTTTCCGTTGACAAAATCACCTTCCTAGGTCACAAGGTCAGTGCCCAGGGTATTGCGCCGGACGAGAAGAAAATATCTGCGATTGTGAACATGGAAGCACCATCGAACGTCACAGAAGTCCAGCGTTTTCTGGGAATGGTTAACTTTCTCGGGAAATACATTCCTCGGAAAGCAGAGATCCTCGAGCCCATAAACAGTCTACTCTCACAAAAACTCATTGGATATGGGGCCCACATCAAGAGGAAGCCTTCAAGAAGATCAAGACTTTGTTAACCAGTGCACCAATACTAGCATTGTACGACCCAACAAAACAACTATTGTTTCGGCGGATGCGTCGTCATACGGGTTGGGCGGGGTCTTATTACAAGAACAAGATGATGGGAAGAAGAGACCAATAGCATATGTGTCAAGATCCTTATCGGCTGCCGAGAAAAATTATGCGAATATCGAACGGGAGGCATTGGCATTGACGTGGTCTTGCGAAAGACTCAAGGACTTCATAACCGGAATGTCATTCTCTATTGAGACTGACCACAAACCCCTAGTCCCTATGTTTACTACCAAGAACTTTGATGAGATGTCCCGAGACTACAAAGATTCCGAATGCGGATGATGAGATACAGCTACAAAATCTTCTATTCTCCCGGAAAAGATCTAGTCGTCGCAGATACGCTCTCAAGAAAGCCACTTCCATGCGAAGAAACAAATGAATTAGAAGAGGAAATGTCCGCGTACATACATTTGGTGAACAGCAACATCCCAGTCACAGACACATATTTGGCAAAGATAATAGAAGAACAAAATCAAGATCCAATATGCACAGCACTCGTAGAATATACTACTAAAGGGTGGCCCTCAAAGAATAAAGTAGTACCCAAACTACAGGCTTACTGGTCCGTTAAGGATGAGCTTTCAATTAACGATAGTTTGTTAATGAGAGGCACTCGTCTTATAATCCCGGAATCCCTCCAAAAACAAGTATTGGAGAAAATCCACGAAGGCCCCCAAGGAATAACAAAGTGTCGTGCAAGGGCTCGTGAAGCAGTGTGGTGGCCAGGAATATCCACTCAAATTGAATTTGCAGTCAGATCATGCCCACAGTGCATTCAACATTCCAGTAACAGTCATGAGCCAATGATTGCTTCAGAGTTTCCTTCAAGGGCCTGGCAGATTGTTGCCATGGACCTATTCAAGTTAGAACAACAGTGGTACCTCGTCGTAACCGACTATTACTCCCGGTACTTCGAGATCGCTGAGCTCTCAAGTCTCAAATCAAGGGCAATAATCAACCATTGCAAGTCAATATTTTCACGCCACGGTATACCAGAAACGGTCCGAAGTGACAATGGACCCCCGTTTGGCACTTTAGACTTCTCTGAGTTTAAACAGTTCTCCGAATCTTACGGGTTCAAGTTGATAACCAGTAGTCCGAAGTACAGCCAAAGCAATGGATTTGCTGAAGCAGCGGTGAAAATAGCGAAACTACGATTGAAAAAATCGGAAGATCCATTCCTAGCTCTTTTGGCCTATAGAACAACACCTTTAGCTAACGGGTTAAGCCCAGCCGAGCTTCTCATGAATAGAAAACTACGTTCTACACTACCTTTGTCTCCACAACCAACTGGACAAAATACCGGACAAGTCGAATCTTCGGAGGAAGGAAGAGATAATAAAAGCAAAACAAAAGTCAAATTATGATCGAAGACACCGATGCCATACTCTATCGCCATTAAAACCAGGTGATGCTGTATGGATAATTGACATGCGGACACACGGAAGAGTTCTTCACTGTGCTACCGAACCAAGGTCATATGTAGTCCAGACCAATCGTGGAGCAGTCAGGAGAAACCGATGGCACCTAATACCAGAGCCATACTTCCACAGCGACGGAGAAGAAGGAGAGGAAAGCTTCGAGCCGAGTAATACCCAGACGGAGGACTCGCACGAAGAGATAGCACCCCCGGAGCCAGTTGCAGTAGCCAGCCCCTCCTACAGAAGCTCTCAAACAACTGTCTGTGGTCCTCAGCCATACCATGGTGGTCCGTATCAAACGAAGAGCGGGAGGAGAATCCGTCCTCCTATGAAGTTAGATTTATAAGAGCATAATCCTCCAGTAGATAGTTTCATTGTCATATGTAATAAAATTCTCTTCCAGAATAAAAGCATAATTAAAGTTCATACTTAAGAGGAGGATGTGTCATTAGGCTATTCGAATGTGCCGCCTCACGGCTTTGAATAATGAGCCACCTCACGGCTACCTAGAAGAAGACTATATATGACAAAGGCGGTGTATAAGCAGACGAATAAATGGCCGTCCAAAAGTGATTCAGTTTTCTAAAACATACTCACCTTTATCCTCGATCATCCGAACAATCCTAATACTAAAGTGGTAAAACAACGCCTGCAATTTTAGACCCATTTTTAGCTCTTCTTCTCGGAGAAGAAGGAAATCTAAATAGTCTAACACCTTCCCTGGAGCTTTCCGAACAATTTGGTGCTACACACCCCGTCATTTGAATGAGAGAATATGTTCAAATATAAATAAAAACACAACACCAAATACAACGCAGAGTAGTGGGCGCCATGACGAAATAAGGTGGTTTGTGATCCAATCCAAGATGGCTTCTAATTTCCCGTCTGGATAACCTTACTTTACGGCTTCGTAAGACCTCCGCTAGGAGTAGATACAGGGGACCTTGCCATCGACCTAGCCATCGACGGCCGCCATGTTAAAATGGCGGCACTGAAACAGCTGGTATTATACTTAATACATTGATAATACGATATGGAAAGCTTATTGACCCGGAACGAAATAGAATACGAACACACACTAAAAAACAATTAACCAAGGTCACTTACATAAAAACAATTGCGAATTTTCGAGTAACACTTCCTTACTCTTCCTCAAGCAGAGGCTAACTGACGTCCGTGCGCTCTTCTCTCTTCGGGCTGGCGGGCAGGTTTAATGTTGACAGGGAGGGGGTGGCTGCGCGCTCTGTTGACGTCTGGTCGAATTATCGGGATCCACATGGGGTGGAAATCAACCGACGGCGGGCTGACAGGGGGGTGTGGCTGCATGCCATCACAGCAGCCTCCTTTATTTTTCTCTTGAAGACGTCTTCTTCTGATAGAAGGGCCGATGTGTTGTTCCACATGATCATGTGTGAAGTTTCCTCCACGTGGTTTGCGATAAGGGAAATTTCTGTGCATTGGGGGTTACGTTGCGTTGGTGCTCTGTCAAACGAACGTGAGGGGGCGTTTGGTTTCACCAATGTAAGTCCTGTCACAATCGCACGGGATTTCGTAAACAACGTTACGGGCTTGCTGGTCGGTATTATAGGGTTTGGTCTTACACAGTTGTTTACGAAGAGTGTTGGAGGATTTAAACACTGTCCGAACGTTGAACCTATTAGCAATGCGCCGGAATTTCTCCGAGAATCCGGGAATGTAATTAACAGCTATGGTTTTATAGGGCTTAGTAGTGTCACTTCCGGGTTTGTTTTCTTCGCGAGGGTCTTTAGCTAGAATAGCTTGAACAAGCTTAGGAGGGTAGTCGTTGGCTGCAAAGTTAGAGAGGAGAACCGATTTCTCGGTCTGCAACTCGGTGTGGTTAGAACAATGTGTGTAAGCCCTCTTTGCCAGACACGAGACCACACCCCTTTTCACGTGAAGTGGGTGATTGGAGTCAAACCGGATGTAAGAAGACGAGTTGGTGGGTTTTCTGTACACCGTGGTCTTGAGTTTGACTGTGTTGTCGGGGGCGGTTACTTTGGGATAATAACACATCCAGGAAGGGCAGGGACCCACAGGCTTCAGTTTCAACTGTGAACTTGATGTGTGGGGACTGAGAGTTGATGTGGGTTAACATAGTATCAACCTGATTTGCATGTAGAATGGCAAATACGAAATCCTCCAACACTCTTCGTAAACAACTGTGTAAGACCAAAACCCTATAATACCGACCAGCAAGCCCGTAACGTTGTTTACGAAATCCCGTGCGATTGTGACAGGACTTACATTGGTGAAACCAAACGCCCCCTCAACGTTCGTTTGACAGAGCACCAACGCAACGTAACCTCCAATGCACAGAATTCCCTTATCGCAAACCACGTGGAGGAAACTTCACACATGATCATGTGGAACAACACATCGGCCCTTCTATCAGAAGAAGACGTCTTCAAGAGAAAAATAAAGGAGGCTGCTGTGATGGCATGCAGCCACACCCCCCTGTCAGCCAGCCGTCGTTTGATTTCCACCCATGTGGATCCCGATAATTCGACCAGACGTCAACAGAGCGCGCAGCCACCCCCTCCCTGTCAACATTAAACCTGCCCGCCAGCCCGAAGAGAGAAGAGCGCACGGACGTCCAGTTAGCCTCTGCTTGAGGAAGAGTAAGGAAGTGTTACTCGAAAATTCGCAATTGTTTTTATGTAAGTGCCCTTTGGGTTATTGTTTTTTAGTGTGTGTCGTATTCTATTTCGTTCCGGGTCAATAAGCTTTCCATATCGTCTATCTCAGTGAAAACATGAATCAAAAAGCTCTTTCTACGCCCCTCGTGCTCTTCTCCCTCTTGACCTACGTGTGCTCTACCGTGACCGTAGATTTATTGAGTGTAAAAAAGTGCAGATATCTTGAGAAAAACTTTATTTCTCTAGCTAAACACGAGAACCATCTTATTTTTCTACTTAAATGCCGTGACAGAAACTTTATTCCACAGGGTTTTTTCGACTTAAACTCCCCGTTTCGCGCACGCCCAAAGCAAAAAATGCTACTAACAGGGCCTCGCGGTGTTTACTACGTGAACAAATAAGCTTCCACAGAAAGTGTAAGTACTCCATAGAACAGTGCAACAAGAAACTTTGTCTGGAGCTTGCGTGCACCTTTCCCGACCAATACACCGACTTCATGGTATCTATGAAAATTATTTACAACAAAATTTTTCTACGTTTATAAAACACGTCAACAAAGAAAATTCGCGGCCCTCAGAAGTGAACACAATAGATCGATCTACCAACCCCCGATCGCTGTTAAAAACAACATCTCAGTTTACAACGATTCTTCTAGGGCCCTCTCCCCCCTGAACTTCTAGTACTTAGCAAAGGACTCAACTTTGCTAAAACTTCCAGTCACATTAACAAGCTGGACCTCGTAGCCACAGTCGAGTCTGCCATGCACTCAATCCCTCGCGACGCGCGAGACGAGTTCCGTGTTGAGATGAAGAAATTCTTGGAAAAGCCCTTTAGAATTCCACACCCCAACCTGACCGCCTCGGAACGCGCATGCCTGAGAGGCTTACAGGAGGACGAGTCCATTTTCATAATACAGGCAGACAAAGGTAAGGCGACTGTCGTACTAGACAAAGACAAATACAACTCGAAGATGGCCGAGATTCTTGACAGCCCAGGCTACAAGAAACTCAAGTCTGACCCTACCAAAGCTACTGAAGCCAAGGTGTACAGGGCCCTGAAATCATGTGATCGTTACCTCACTCAATCTTGTAGAACCTACCTCACTCCACATCACTCCAAGTCACCCCACATATATGGATACCCAAAGTCCACAAGCCTGGCATGCCGCTGCGACCTATAGTTAGCTCACGAAACTCTCCGTGTGACAAACTATCAAGGTTCTTACTCAAAATCCTGTCCCCACTGACAGGCAAGTCTGAACATCATGTAAACAACTCGGAAGAGTTTATTAAAGAAGTCCGAGACCTGTCACTCTCTCCCTCCGACATGCTGGTAAGCTTTGACGTCGTCAATCTCTTCCCTAGTATCCCTAGGGAAGATACCCTGCAACTTGTCAAAAAACCTACTTCTATCGGATAGGAGTCTACGGGATCGTACTTGTCTCCCTGTTGACAACATTGTCACTCTTCTCTCAGTGTGCATCAACACCTGCTACCTGCAGTTCGGGGATAGTTATTACCTACAGGAGACTGGCCTCGCCATGGGGTCTTGTCTAAGTCCGTTCTTGGCCCCAGTTTTCATGGAGAACTTAGAGAGACTAGCCATCTCCACCTCCCCTGTCGCTCCACTCATCTGGCGTCGTTACGTTGATGACGTATTTGCCATTCTACATGCAAATCAGGTTGATACTATGTTAAACCCACATCAACTCTCAGTCCCCACACATCAAGTTCACAGTTGAAACTGAAGCCTGTGGGTCCCTGCCCTTCCTGGATGTGTATTATCCAAAGTAACCGCCCCCGACAACACAGTCAAACTCAAAGAACCACGGTTGTACAGAAAACCCACCAACTCGTCTTCTTACACATCCGGTTTGACTCCAATCACCCACTTCACGTGAAAAGGGGTGTGGTCTCGTGTCTGGCAAAGAGGGCTTACACCATGTTCTAACCACACCGAGTTGCAGACGAAGAAATCGGTTCTCCTCTCTAACTTTGCAGCCAACGACTACCCTCCTAAGCTTGTTCAAGCTATTCTAGCTAAAGACCCTCGCGAAGAAAACAAACCCGGAAGGACACTACTAAGCCCTATAAAACCATAGCTTTTTAATTACATTCCCGGATTCTCGGAGAAATTCCGGCGCATTGCTAATAGGTTCAACGTTCGGACAGTGTTTAAATCCTCCAACACTCTTCGTAAACACTGTGTAAGACCAAACCCTATAATACCCACCAGCAAGCCCGTAACGTTGTTTACGAAATCCCGTGCGATTGTGACAGGACTTACATTGGTGAAACCAAACGCCCCCTCAACGTTCGTTTGACAGAGCACCAACGCCAACGTAACCTCCAATGCACAGAATTCCCTTATCGCAAACCACGTGGAGGAAAACTTCACACATGATCATGTGGAACAACACATCGGCCCTTCTATCAGAAGAAGACGTCTTCAAGAGAAAAATAAAGGAGGCTGCTGTGATGGCATGCAGCCACACCCCCCCTGTCAGCCAGCCGTCGTTTGATTTCCACCCCATGTGGATCCCGATAATTCGACCAGACGTCAACAGAGCGCGCAGCCACCCCCTCCCTGTCAACATTAAACCTGCCCGCCAGCCCGAAGAGAGAAGAGCGCACGGACGTCAGTTAGCCTCTGCTTGAGGAAGAGTAAGGAAGTGTTACTCGAAAATTCGCAATTGTTTTTATGTAAGTGACCTTGGTTAATTGTTTTTTAGTGTGTGTTCGTATTCTAACATTGATAATAACTCTTGTATTAATATGAGAATGAATAATAAAGAGGTGAAATGTAATTTTTGTTCATGTGCTCCGTTTTTGTTTGTTTTGGAATGTTCATAGCTTAAAAGATGACTAATCTTTATACCGACGACCTTGCTTTGGGTTCGAGGCTCTCGCCGACCACCATTGTCGTTCAAAGTGGCTACGGTTTTGCTTTTGATGACGCCATGCTGCCTCCTTTCATTATTCATACCTCCTTACATAGGACGCAAGAGTTTCTTTGGATGTTCTTTGGGTTAGGTCACCGCCTGCTTGTAATTTTAAAAAAAAAAAAAAAACGTTAAATTAAGATAAAAATTATTCTTCAAATAACCTCAAAGTTAACTCGAATATAGTAATTCACAAAATTAAGGTTCTGTGAAAAAATCATTACTATTGGATAAAGTATAATATATGTGTCGTCGAAGTCGAAGAAATTTTTGAAAAGATGAAAAAAGCGTAAGATTGCAATTTTCATGAGAAATAATTTTTCGATTGCGTTAACAACGTGGCAGTTCTAAGTTCAGAGATTTCCAGAAAATACCTGCAGAAAACGTCATCGCAATTGGAGTATCGGTTCGGTTTAGCCGGAATCGTGTTAGAAACACACAAAAATACAAAAAGAAAAAAAAAACATTCCGGATTTTTTTCTCCAGTGTAGTGAAATGGAATCTTCGCTTTGCTCATCCAAAATTGTAACAACCATCTGTTATAAACATCAAGGAAAAATAAAGTTCAATCAATCAATCAAATCAAATCTCCCGATGAATTTTGGGGAAACTTGAGCGTAGAGCTTCGTTATACCTTTGATAACTGCATGCATTCATTCACCGCATGACAATTAAAACATGATTTGATAAAAATGATTCGTTTGTGAACAAAAGAGTGTATGCGACATTCTCAGCCTTTTTTCAATTTATTATTTCTTGTGAGTTTAAATCGTAACGGATTTTACCACAAAATATTAACTGCATCCTGCGGACGGGTACCGGATTGTCTGTTTAAAATTTCAGCGCAATTTGGTGTGCCGTTCGGACGTTCTGGATGGATTAAAAACAGGCAAATTCTCGTTTATGTTGAAAAGTAAGATTCATTCGCTTCTCTCCCTGGTCCAATCAATGCATAACATCGATGCAGCCTATTCCTCAGTTTACATATTACGAATTTTAAAAACATAAATAAATTATTGTAAAATGTTTATAAAAACAAAATGTCGGCCAAAATATTAGTGACCTTTTCAATGTATTAGGCCTATGTGTATCATTCAAAATCAATAATCAAGTAGAAAAAATTATATTACAATTACTTTGAGGTAACTGTTAATATGATTGGATTACAATTATAATTGGATGCCGAGAAATCTGGTGAGCCAACCAGCCCTGGTCTCCTACACGGCTAATTAGCTGTGGTCTGGAAGTACAAAGGTAGTCGTGAGCTGCAAGAAGTCTATATTTGCAAGCCACCTGGGAAGTGAGCTCACATTTATAATGACGACAGTGCAAGCCGCAAGGCGAGGCTCGGATGTTCTTCAATTGATTGCTTGGAAGTCATCTCTATGGGAACCGCCAATGGGTGAGGGCGAATTCATATCCTGACTAATCGAGTGACACGGTATTCCAAAGTAGGCCTATACACATTAGCGTATACTCCTCGGGGAGCAATAACGCGTACAAGAATTAATGAGGTGTTGTTACAAACTAGTCTATATTGATGGCGATATCAGATGATGATATTTTTATTAGTTTTAGGACGCTTTAACAGAGAAGATCATTCGCTCTAGAAAACAATAATAGTTTAATCGTCATGTTAGTGTAGTATATTATGTGAACGCCAAGAAGAGTATAAAGTCTCGTAACAAATTCGTCATTATCGAGTGACATGGTATTCCAAAGTATACACATTAGCGTATAGTCCTCGGGGAGCAATAACGCGTACAAGAACTAAGTTACACATTTTTATTTTTATTCCTTTAGAAGATATGTTTCAATATTTAAATTTTCAAGTTAAATTTCTTCAGTTAAAATTCTTTTAAAATAAGCAAAAAAATAGACGTTAATAAAAGAAGGTCGTAAGTTAATTGTCGACAATAGATGGTTTTTCATTATGCATGATGTTGCTGCAAATAGTGAACGCAAACATAAAACGGATACCGTCGGGACATATAAAATAATAGCAAGTGATTGGTCAATTTGCCTTAGTACGGCTCTGTCTAAGGAAGAGTCCAAGGCAATAAAATTGTGTCCTCCCACACTGCCGCTTCCAGTAATGCCATCAACCTTTTCCCCCAATGCTAGCATTACTATCTGTCGATAAAGACATAGTTTTGTTTGATTTACCTACACCTTTTGACTGAGGTGGCAATGCAATGACGTCATTGAACTCGCCGTTTGCTTCACTTTGCCACCAATAATAAAACTCTTTTTAGGACTAATGGCTGCACCCTCTCTCCATTTCCCCACAGCATGTTTTAGTGAGGAATTGATGGTTTTGGTGGCTCACGACATATACTTTCGATATGTAGGTAGTAAATAAATAATTCCTTATAGACATACCCCCTCATGCACAAGGACTTGCGTCGGTAAGTTGCGGACCCAAATATTGGCAAAGATGGCGGAATCGTCTCCAGAGTCCAGCGATAATGTTTGGAGATCAATGGAAACGAAATGCAAGCAAAATCCAGGCCCAAATGACACGAATAAATTATTATAGCACTTAAAGAGCATATTTTCTTGATAGAAAACAGAAATCATTTATTAAATTTTGTGTTTTGGCCAACCTGCAACGTAGTGGTCAAAAGTGACAATTTTAAACCGTCCATTTTGGAGTAGGGGGGAAACGAGAGGCATTTCTGTGCGAAGGGTCGTGCGAGTTCATAATTCACTCAATTTGCAATTTTTGACTCAATATTTTAAGTGTCTAGCATGCTTTACAGTATGTTGGTAAAATTTTTTTTTATTTGAAATATTCATTTTCTGATTAAAATAAGCAAGGGTCGACGTTTGCGTCTCATCCAGAGTAGCCGCAACTTTACCGACGCATCGAGCGACTTGCGGACTTCTGCTAACGCCACTATGTTTCTGCATACGGTTTTTCAAGCCCTATAATTTAACATATTATGGATTTGCCCACGTCCACCATTTCCCACACAGCACACACATATCCCACGAATATCCTACGAATATCCATGAATAAAATGTTTATATTCCAGGGATATACTATATACAGCATTTTATGTCAATGGTATATCCGGCGAATGTGCAAATGTCACGATATTCATCTACTGTGGACCTCCCAGGTATATGCTACTGGATATTCTCTGAATGTACCATCAATCCCCACGTGTCGTATGTGCAATTCTTGAATTTCCTTGGTACATTCATTCAACATCTATAGGTATATAGATATACATATTACATTGTAGGTACATTGTTGGTATCGACAACAATCGAGGGATATATAGTTAAAAAAAAAAATTCTATGCACATCCACAGGATGTACGGTGGATGTACGGGAATAATATATCATTGGCGTTTATTTGATGTGCGTGGTACGTATCGCAGACCTACTATGTACATCATTCTGGATATCCTTCAATGTACGAACAATATACGACTATATCCACGATTCATACATGCATTTCGTGAATATCCTTAGTACATTCGTACGACATCCATAGGTATACAAATACGTGCATTATATTGTAGGTTATATTGTGGGTAAATTGTAGGGAACAACACGACCGATGGATATGTTTAATTTAAAAATCATAATAATTCCCTGGACATTCACAGGATGGCGGGAACATTACATGGATTTTCATTTGATGTACGGACCAAAATACGAATATATCCACGAGTCCACATTATAAGCCGACCATCAACTGGTGAAAATTCGAAAATTATGGTAAGAATAAATAAGTACGTAATTAAACAGCGGGCATCCTGAGCCATCCAATATTTTAAGTTGGTATAAGGTAGATTTTTAGCTCCACCCAAGTGCAATGGAAGAGCCTCGACCTGGAAGTGTTATACTCTCAACAGAAATTACCCGAGAATATGAATAAAGCAAGCTCCGGAGCCATGGCGAATGGGTCACTTGGTTGCGCCGTTTTAGAGTTGTATTGCCCAAAAATTTCTCTTTTTATCAAAATTTTAAAATAGTGCGCTACATTATGCCATAATTTGAGGTAAGCAAATACTTTCTAAATGATCAATTATTAAGTTTTTTGGTTTTTTTAAAAGAAATTTGTACATTTCTTCGACACAACGCCGCTAGACCCCCCGTTTTTTAAAACTACAAATAGGGGAAAAATGTGTAGGTTTATGGGTGTACCCTTTATATTTAGGAATAGATACTTATGGTTTATGTTTGAATATCGTGATTACATGGGACATACCCAAAATAATAAGTGAATGGTTTTTTGGGATGGGACGCTTTTATATTCGGAAAATTTAAAACTTTCGGAAAAGGATTTTGAATCTAGGTTTTTGGGAATATCCCTTGGATGTACAGGAACATACCATATAATTGGGTTTGTTTCATTTGGGTTTTGTCATAACAAAAAGTATTGGCCTTTTTTACGAACGGAGTAGACTGAACTTTTGGGTTTTTATTTAACTCAATATACATAGGGAAAACAGGGCATACCATATAAACGGTTTTATTGTCAAAGGAAAGTTTGCTCAATTACAGAGTATATACTTACGAAAGGAAATAGGGCTAAATATTAGTTAATTTAAATTTAACATATGTAGGGGGGAACCTGGTACTACCATGTAATCAGTTTTATGCCCATAAACCTGTTTTGGCCAAAAATACAGAGTGTTATAATGTTTCGAACGGGGTAAATGAATTTGGTTAAAAGTAGAACATAAAGTAGGATATACGTGGGAAATCCATGTAAACGGTGTATGACCATGGCATGGTTTTTCTCAAAATACAGAATTTTTTACTTACGAATGGAGTAGACTCCCTGTTTTTTTATGTAAAAATTTTAAAGTAGGATTGGGAAACAGGGGGCATACCAAAATAAACGGTGAAAGTTCATGGCATGTTTGTCAATATACAGTAGAGGGATATACCCTTTTGAAAGGGAAATAGACTTAATTTTAAATTTTTGTATACCAGGATTTAAACCCTGGGCCATCAAAAATTCGGTTTTATGTTCCCCTGGGATGTTTTTAAAAAATACGATAGCCCTACTTACAAAGGAGGGAGACTTAATTTTTTGGGTTTTTGTATAGAAATACCCTAGGAGGATAAAACATGGGGGGCATAAAAATATAAAAACGGTGGAGGGCCATGGCATGTTTTCACAATGTAAAAGATAGCCCCCCTTTAAAAAAGGGGTAGACTTTTGTTGGTTTTGTATAGAATTTTACCCCAGGTAAACATGGGGCATAAAAATATAATCGGTAAAATTTCCCTGGCAAGGGTTTTTACAATATTTCAAAATAAAACCCTACTTTAAAGGAAAGGGGGGTAGACTTATTGTTGGTTTTTTGTAAAAGAAATACGTAGGATATACATGGGGGCATACCATTAATCGGGGTATGTTTCCCCCGGGGATGTTTGCCTCCAAAAAAACAGGAAAAGTACTTCGAGTGGGGGTAGAATGGAATGGGGTTTGGTTAAAGTAGAAAAATACGTAAAATCCATGGACATACCTTTTAATTTGATGTATGTCCCCGGCATGTTTTTCCCCAAAAAAAAAATTTTGTACTTAGGGGAAATGAGTTTGGGGCTTATTGTTGGTTTATGTGGGAAAAACCTAGGGGAAAAACAGGGGGGGCATAAACCCTAAAAATCGGGTTTTTGTTCATGGCCTGTTTTTCTCAAAATATAGGAAAATTTGTAAATTTTGAACGGAGTAGAAATGAATTGTTGGGCCCATTTGGAACATTTGTAAAGGGTATTCATGGGACATCCCCAAAAACCCGTGTATTCATGGAATGTTTTCTCCCAAAACACCGAGTATATACTTACGAAAAGGAAATAGGGCTGAATGTTTTTTTTATGTAAAATATCGTAGGGGTTTTAAAAGGGGCATACCCTATAAAACGGTGTTTTTTCCCCCGGCATGTTTGCTCAATTTTTAAACGGCATTACTTTCGGAAAAGAATTTGACCTTTTAAAATTTATATGTAGAAAAACGCGGTAAAAATGGGCCACCATATAAACGGTGTATGGTTTCCCCGGCCCTGTTTCTCAAAAATACCGAGCATATAAATTTCGAACGGGAAATAGACTTTTTAAATTTTTTATTTTGAATAATATACCAGGATAAATGGGACAAACCAAAATAAACGGGGTATGTCCATGGGGGAAAAGTTTGCTAATATACAGAGTAATGAACTTTCCGGGAACGGATAACTGAAGGTTTGGGTTATTTAGAATATACGCAGGATAAAACATTGGACATAAAAACTAAAACTCGGGGTATGTCCATGGCATGTTTCCACAATATTTCAGAGTTTTACTTAGAAAAAGGGGTAGACTTTTTTTGGTTTTTGTTAAGAAAATTCGTACATTTAAAATGGGGGAAAACCCTTTAATTCCCGGGGTTTTTGGGCCACGGCATGGTTTCCCAAAATTACGAGTTATACTTACGAAAAGGGGAAGACTTAAAATTTTTTGGTTTTTGTAAATATTTCGTACGATATACATGGGACATAAACCAAAATAATCGGTGTTTTGTCCACGGGGAGGTTTTTTCTTTAATATACCCAAATATAACTTTCGGGAAAAGGATTAAAACTTTTTTTGATTTATGTTTAAAAAAACGTAGGATAAAATGTGACATACTATGTCATCTGGTTGACTGTTTTATGTTTTTTTCAAAATTTCAGGGTTATATACTCAATTGCGGCCAAGAGGGGTTTTAAAATTTATTTTAATGTATATACCCAAGGGGGAAAATATTTGGAAATTACTAATTAATTTCGGGATTTTAAAAGGGATTAAATTTTACTTTTCTTTATAGGTTATTTTCAAATATCCATGATAGAAAATATTTTTTTACACGTGTATTTAAAAAGGTTTTTGATATATGCGGTGGATTCACCTGGGCCCCCTGCCCTTTGGAATATCCCCTGAACATACCTTTGCCTTTCCCTTTCAAATATTTTCCCTTTTTAGGATTTTTTATTTTTTAAAAAAAATTTAAAAAAAAAACCCAAAAAACCCCCCCAATATTTTCCCGGTTTTCGTAGTTAATTGTCACTTTAACTCCTTGGGAATTCCCCCGGGGGGGAATTGTGGTCGTGTAACCCCAGTTTACCGGGCGGGTTCCCCCCTCCGTTGTAAAAATCCCCGGGGCGTGTAATTTTCCCCCGAGCGTGGCCCCCCCCTGTTTCTCGTGTGAATTCCTATTTACAGGGCGCTTCCCCCCCTCAAGTCCCGTCCCCTCATCCTGGGCGGGGTTTTAAATTACAGGCGAGCGTGGCCCAAAAACCTGTTCGTGTGACTTCCTTGTTGACAAGGGGCGCTTCCCCCCTCACGTCGGGCATCATCCCCGGTCGTGTAAAATTTTTTCAGGGAAAAATTTGGAATTCCCCGTGGATTTCCCTTTTAAAAGGGGTTCCCCCTTAAAATCTTACCTCCTGGCGTTAATCGTTTTTTTTACCTGTATAAATTTTGAAAATAGTTGTGGATTTCCCTTTCCAAGCTTTTAAATCCTGGGAACATTACCTTTAGCTTTCAAGGGGGTTTCCCCCTTTTTGTTCCATATTTCCTTTTAATTTAACGGGTGAAAATTTCCCTTTTCCTCCTTTTGGGGTTCCAAAATTTTTTTTACAGGGCGGTTCCCCCGTCCACGTCTGTCATCTCCCGGCCCTGTAACTTAGGGGAGGCGGAAGGCCCTGGGCCCAAACCCCCCCCTGTTTTTCCTCCGGGGTGAATTAACCTAAAGGTTTTTTTACACTTTTGAAAAAGGTTTTTAAGCTTTTACGGCCCAAAAAAAAAAAAAAAAAAAAAAAAAAAAAAAAAAAAAAAAAAAAAAAAAAAAAAAAAAAAAAAAAAAAAAAAAGGGGGGGGGGGGGGGGGGGGGGGGGGGGGGGGGGGGGGGGGGGGGGGGGGGGGGGGGGGGGGGGGGGGGGGGGGGGGGGTTCCCCTACGTCTGTCATCATCCTTGGTCGTGTAACTTTTTTTATACACGTGTATGAAACGTTGTTGATATATGCTGTGGATGCACATGCCAATGCTTTGAATATCCTCTGAACAAACCTTTAGCTCCAATGCAGTATATCGTTTTGAGGATATACCTAGTATATTCCTGCAATATCGTGGATGTTAATTTCACTTTGAAATCCAAAATGGGATATCCCGTCAATATCGTGTGCTGTGTAGGCTAGTTGACAGGGCGCTTCCCCCGTCACGTCTGTCATCATCCTGGTCGTGTAACTTACAGGCGAGCGTGGCCAAACTCCTGTGCTCGTGTGACTTCCTAGTTGACAGGGCGCTTCCCCCGTCACGTCTGTCATCATCCTGGTCGTGTAACTTACAGGCGAGCGTGGCCACACTCCTGTGCTCGTGTGATTCCTGTGGACAGGGGGCTTCCCCGTCCTCTGTCTATCCTGTCGTGTACTTACAGGCGAGCGTGGCCCAAATCCCGTGGGTCGTGTGACTTCCCAGTTGACAGGGCGCTTCCCCCGTCACGTCTGTCATCATCCTGGTCGTGTACTTACAGGCGGCGTGCAAAAATCCCGGGCTCGTGTGACTTCCTATTGACAGGGCGCTCCCGTCACTCTGTCATCATCCTGGTCGTGTAAACTTAAAAGGCGAGCGTGGGCCAAACTCCCCTGTGACTTAACGCGTACTTGCCCGGGGTTTGCAGGGGGTTCCCCTTTGGTTCATCTAGGGCTGGTCCCCCGGAAAAATACCCCCCCCCCGGATAACGTGTAATAAGGCAAAAGGGGAACTTGGTCCTAGGGTGGGAAAACCCCACGAAAAAACGTGAAAAAGACAAAGGGGGTACTTGGTCCCCAAAGGGGTGGAATACCCCACATATAACGTGTAATAAAACGAAAGGGGGTACTTGGTCCTTAGGGATGGAATACCCCCACGATATAACGTGAAATTAGACGAAAGGGGGAACTTGGCCCCGAGGGCTAGGATACCCCCGACGATAAACGTGTAATAAGACGAAAAGGGGTATTTGGTCCCTAGGGCTAGAATACCCCACACGATATAACGTGTAATAAGACGAAAGGGGGTACTTGGTACCTAGGGCTAGGGTACCCCCCACGATATAACGTGTAATAAGACGAAAGGGGGCCCTTGGTCCCTAGGGCTAGGATACCCCACACGATATAACGTTTAATATAAAGACGAAAGACGGTACTTGGTCCCTAGGGCTGTGATGCCTTCCTTGACATAACGTGTAATAGACGAAAGGGGGTATTTTGGTCCCTAGGGTGGAATCCCCCCCCATGATATAACTTGTTCTAAGACGGAAGGGGGTTTTTGGTCCCTAGGGCTGGGATACCCCCACGATATAAAATGTTATTGGAGGGACGTAGCGATCGTAGCGAGCGAAGCAAAGATTCCATTCTACTACACCGTAAAAAAAAAATCCGGAATGTTTTTTTCAAATTATTTTTGGCTTTTTGAAACACATTCCGGCTAAACTGATTCTCCTTTGAAATAAAATTTTCGGGAGGCCTTCTCAATATCAGAACTTAGAACTGCCACCTTTTTGGGGCGCAATCGAAATATTATTTCTCATGAAAATTGCAATTTTACGTTTTTTCGTTTTTCTTGTTTTTTCTGTTGTATTTTTGTGTGTCTGTTAACACGATTCTGGCTAAACCGTTACTCCAATTACGGTGAAATATTGTGGAGGGCCTTCAAATTTTTTCAAACTTAGATCTGCCACGTTTTTGAGCCCCATCTAAAAATTATTTCTCATGAAAATCGCAATTTTACGATTTTTTTCAATTAAAAAAAAAAATTAAAACTTTATTTGACTTCTTCCCCTACTGCTTTATTTGATTGTTTTTTGTTTTCACTCACCTTAATTTTATGAATTAATATATTCATGTGAAATTTTGAGCTCATCGAAAATTAATTCTCATTAAAATCGCAATTTTAAAGCTTTTTTTCGTTTAAAAGAATTTTTCTTTGACTTATAGCACCTACATACTTTACCCGTTGGTATGATTTTTTCACTGAAAAACAGAAAATCTGCATAAAACATGACAGCTTTAAAGCCCAATTACGCTCATCACAACCGCGATTTGATGTATTTAATGTATTTTCAATTGATATTTTTCTGCCTAGATTGTCTGGTTGCCGCCCACTATTGGAACTTGCAAATTGAGTTAGTGTCCTGTATCATTGCTGTGATCAGTTTTTTTACTTGAACAATTTTGAATAATTATATATCTGATATAATTATAAAATTAGAGTCAAGATCTTTTGCCTAAATTGTTTATCAAGATTTGAACACAAAAATGATGGTTGAACACAAGAATGAAGATTCGCGTTCGGTGGGTTTTTTCCGCGAAAGATTGATTACTCCCCTGATTTGCTGTTCCTGATTTTTGGCAAACCTCATATTCGTTGAGTGGGATCGTCTAATAAATCAGTTTTTTCTTTTCGTTTTTCTTTTTTAATGTTTTTTTTTTCTTCTTCTTTTTTCTTTTTTTTTTTTTCTTTTTTTTTTTCTTTTTTTCTTTTTCCCATTTTGGGGGCAAGAGTTTATGGGTGATACTGAAGATAAAAATGAAACTCTGGAGTGAAGGGAGGACCCTGTTAAAGATAAAAAATGTTGGGACTGAAAATGAGGCCCTGTTCAGCGATCCACGGCACAATAACACCCCCCCTTTAAAGGGAAAATCCAAGTAAACACTGATTTTTTAAATAACTTTGAAATTTTAACAAGATACCTAGACCATACAATGGCCGTGCAAAAGTAATTTCGTTTTATGATAAACATTTTTTGAAAACAAAAAAACATAGCGCCTTTCAACACAAAAAAATTGATACAAAAATTAGATGGCGGTGAGCAATAACAATAATTTAAAAGTGCAAAATAGTACCAGGAGGCTTAAACCAAAAAAGGCGTGAAAAGGTTGCATAACATCGGGGGGCCCAAAAAATAAAATTTTTTTTAAAGAAAGGAAACTTGAAACTTTAAGGGAAGTGGGCACAATTTCACTTTGGGCGTTTGAAATTCCCCTCGAGAGTCTTGATTGTGACACCGAACCTTTCCTCGTCGCCATGATGTAGACGGTGTTTACAAAAGCTGCCACGGGAAGGAATAGGTTGTCTTCCTTCCCCCGGACCACTTCCTTCTGGTTTTGGGACAACAACTAGACCACTTCTGTCTTTGTTGCAAAGAGTGTAGATATCACTTCCCCATTTCTCCAGATGATGCATGGAGTTTAAAGTTGTTTCCCATCTATTAACGTATGAATTGGTTGTCAGTAAATTTGGTTCGGGTATAGGGGTGATTGCCTCGCCGTTAAAAATGACCTGGACAAGATAAGAATTTCATTGGGACATTGTTAAGGGCAATGTGGGCGGGGTTTAAAGAACTTTAATCTGTGAAGTAAGTTCATTTTTCAAACGTGAGAGAGTTTTTTCCAATTACCCCCTTTTGGTTTGTTTTAAAGGGTTTAAAAGGGGCAGCCCCCCCATAAACCTCCGAAGTGTGAGAACGAGGGGGTAGGGTTTTTTGAAAATGTGGACAGTCATGTTTTTTTGGGGTTTTTACGATTGAAAGTTTTTTAGCTGGAACCTACATTGATTCAATTGAAAAAAACTAAGGTCATCCCCCAGAAAAGTATTCCTTACAAAAAATTTTCATCACCAATTGTAACCATTTTAAAACCAAAGGTTTTTACAAAACCTTTTAGTAACCTTTTAATAACCATTTGAAACCATGTTTCAAAAATGCCCCCAATGGTTATAAATTGATAACCATTTTGAAACCCTGCTCAGTAATTTGAAAACCAACAAATCCCTTTATAACCAAACAAATAACCATTTGAAAACCCAAAATGAAAACCCAAATTGAAAACCCCTGGTTTATATATAAAAACCATTTATAACCAAGTGTAAACCAAATTGAAAACCAGCGGAAAGGACACCGCGATCTAGTATCCTCAAAAACCAAAAGATAATCAATTTCCAAAAAATAAGTACTTTCAACGATTGAGGACTTCAATTTACCATTCATACTAAGAAACAGATTCCTTTAAATGGAAAAGTTTGAGAGGGTTTAATTTTTTATTGGTATCTATCGGACCGATCCTGGACCCCCTTCTCCAAGCTCGACGCTCCTCCATGTGGCCAGGGAAACCTCGCGTGTACCGCGCAGGCTGCTCATAAGGTATAGGGCCCGCGCTTTTATCGTTACTGCAGAATGCAGAAAAAAAAAACCTTTTTTGTTAATTAAAAATGGTTTGTTTACTTTTAAATCTGCTTTTTTTTATTTTAAATTTTGACCTCTTCTCAAAATAATATTTTTGTAGCAAGAAAGAAAAGCTGCTTTCCTTTTTGGATATCTTGACAGTTCTAAGACATTGCTTTTGAGAAAAAAAACTTCACCATTATTAAATTAAATATTAGAAAAGAGTTTTTAAGGCTATTTACACCTCTGGGGGATAAATTTTAAAATCGAAAAAAACAGTCTGAAAAAATTTGCTGAATGAAAAAAAGGGCCCTTTAAAAAAACAGAAAAAATTTTTGAATTTTTTTTGGGCGGGGCATACCTCACTATTGGAAATTATTTTGATTTTGGGACAAAGTGTACACACAAAACTATCAAAAAATTTAATTTTGGAATCGGTTTTTTTTGGACATAGTTTCTAAACATCTTTGCTATAACTTAAGCATACTAAAAAAATTTTCTGAAAAAAACAGTTTTTGGGGGTACGATTTTTTTGTCAAAATACAAAAATGAAAAAAAAAATCGTATTTGTACCGTTTGAAAAAAAAAACGACACCCAAATGTTATTTTCAAAAACATTTTAGCTATACTAGCTAAAGGAACGCTAAAAGGGGTTTAGAAAATAGTCCCCGAAAACCGATTTTCCAAAAATTTAATTTTGAAAAAGTTTGATTGTACACATTGTCAAAAAAAATAAATTTAATTTTTCCAATGAGGTTATGTCCGCCCAAAAAATTCACATTTTTTCCTCTGTTATTTTAAAGGACTTCTTTCATTAGCAAACTTTTTTAGGGATGTTTCTTCGACTTTCAAATTTTCGGCCCGAGGGAGTCAAAAGCCAAGCCTGCTTTCAGAATAGGCCTACTCGTTTAATGATAACAAAAAAACCGATAGCTCAATTGGGAAAAGCATCGGTCTGTTCCGGGGGGTTCTGGTTGGCCCAGTCGGCCAATTTTTTTGATAATTGCTATCATTAAACAAGTAAATTATTCTTATAAATAAAATGTTTTTTAAAAATGTTATGCTGTGCTAGAAAAAAATTAGACCCAAGGTTTTTTGTATTTTTACAAAAAAAAAATGACTTTTCTAGCTTTTGCCATTTTTACACAGTGCAAATAGCCTCAGCTTTTGTGTTTTTTCTTATTTAAAAAAATTTCATGCATTTCGGTGACCTATAAATATATTTTTGTCAAAATTAACAAAATTATTGATAGTAGGGCCTATATTGATAGGCTTTTAATGTTCTTCATGTTATTGAAACCAAATTAAAAACCATGGCTGCCAATTGGTGACTAAATATCCATGGTTTGTATTTTTGGGTTTTGTATTGGTTTATATTCTCAAAAAATTAACCACTAATAAACCCTGGGGACCATTTGGTTATTTTGTTGGGTTTACAAATGGGTTTTTCAATGGTTTTTAAAAAATTTATAATAACCAGGTTGTCAATTGGTGATTTCTGGTTTGCAATAGGTTTCAAATGGGTTTTTAAAATGGTTTTTCAGTTGGGGTTTATCCTTTCACAAGCCTCTTTGGTGGGTTTTTATGGTTTACAAAAGGTTTCAATTTGGGTTATTATGGTTTACAAGAATTTTATTTTTGGTTTTCAATTGTGATGATATTTTTAGTAAGGGGTTTTCTCAAAAAAATGTTTTTCCTTTTCGTTTGTTCGTAGCGTTTCGTGCTCTAGCCCAGCTGTTATTTTCTTTGGTTTTTCTTTCTTGGGGTAAGCTGCCCATTATCATTTTGAGTAAAATATCGACCTTACAAAAAAATTAATCCGCTTAAAATTTGACCACCAGTTAGATTACCTTCTACCGTGAAACTTATATTTTATGCAATGTGCTTCCTGTAGAAAACTTTTTAAATAAATTATTGTAACTAGTACTTTTAAAAATGAATTTAAAAAATATAATACTAAAAAATAAAACAACTCGTAGTTTTTTTTTTACACTGTCAATTTAAATTTCCTTCGTTTAAAAAACAAATAAAGGCCAACGGAGATTTAAAAATTTTTTACCAAAGCTATTTAATGAATTGCCGAACCCTTTTTAACCATGTGTTTTTACTTCAGGAGATCAAACAAAAGTCAAAAGATTATTTTTTGGGAAATACAAAAAGGTCTTCCCCAATTTTTGACAAAATTTGGCTTTTGTTTGTTTTTTGTGGTGTTTCTGAATCATTAACATTGATTTTTTGGAAATTTCCGCTGTTTTTTTATTTGTTTTGTTTGATTAATTTTTGTTCCCAATTTTTATTAGGTATATTTTTTGTTTTCAAAAACGAAATGTCTATTAAAAAATCTGTTTTTAATTTTTATTTTTTTTTTTGTATTTAATCGAAAGGGGGGTTTGGGGGGGCAAAACATGTAATTAAACCGGTCCCCCCGCTCTCAAAAATTTGTTCTATGCCCCCCCACTAAAAAAAGCTGTTTTGCAGCTTAGGGGGAAAATATTTTTGTTCCGAATAATGAATTTTCCCCAAAGTATGTACAATAAAAAAAAAAATTTATATAATAATTATTATTATAATATGTTTAAATACCGGGGCCAGCATAAATTCCCCCCGGGGGGGGAAAAAATAGACGCGGAGTTGCAAGGGTATGGTATCGCTGAGAGTTTTTTCCATTTATTGGGGAAAAACTGCTTTGGAAAAAAGAAGTCCCAAAGGAGATGCAATTTTTAAATATAAAAAAGCATTTTTTGTACCGGTACTCACATAGGGTGCAGTGACAGGGGCCAGTGGGGGTAAAGAAGAAAGACAAATTCAAGCGCAGAAATAAAATTTTTAAGGAGTGTAATGGGAGACAAAAGTTTGATAAGATTTGGGGGCACGAAGATAAGGAAAGAGCTAGGAGTGGGAGATTTTTAAACTTTAAGTGGGGAAAGAAAGGCTGAGGGGTTTGGACATATGAAGGGGATGGGCCCGGACCCCAAAGATACGGTATAAAGAAGTGAGGAAAAAAAAAACAGAGAAAAAGAGGGAGGCCCAAAATTGGGGGGGGGAAAATTTATAGCAAGGTTTTAAAAAAAGAGAAAGGGCAGTTTGGGGAAAGGTTTAAACCAAGAAAAATTTTGGGGAAGAACGAAAAACGGGAACAAATGGTGGAGGTCCCTGGGGGAAAAAAGGGAAGAGGAGAGGAAAAAAAGTGAATTTGATGACGCAGAGGAAGAAAAAGATGATGTGGGGAAGCGTCGGGCATGGCTAGCCGGTTTGGGGATAACCCCGTGGAGCCAAGAATGTGGTGGGCCCCTTTCCCCCCCCCTCCCCGATTAGTTGGAAATGGGGTTTAAATTTTAAATTTAATTTTTTTAATTTTATTTTTATGGGGGGATTTCTCACGGGATCCAAATCCTAAAATGATCCAAATCTCACGGGACCCAAATTTGAGCTTTTTTTAGAATTACTTTTTAAATTTATTTATTTTTTCTGTCTCGGGGGGAAACAAAAATCCAAAATTTGATACAATTCTCAGAGGACCCAAAATTAACGTTGGTACCATGAGATTTAGATCAAAGGGGTTTTGGGACCCTTTTGAGAGCGCCCGTCTCCCGCTCGCGTTATGCAAATTGGGAGGGGAAAAAGGGATAGTTTTTTGGGATTTGGGCCCCCCGTGGCAACAAAGGGCCAAAAGGGGTTTGTTTTGGAGGTTTAAAGGGTTACTAACAAACGGGCTTTCGGGGGCACTTTAGCGGCGCTCGAAGTTCTAAAAGGGGCAAGGGGTTCGGGCCCGCTTTTGAAAAGCGGGCCAGGTCTAAAAAGGTCAACGGTTTCAGGCCGTTTTTAAAAGGGGGTTGGCGGGTTTTTAAGAAGGTCAAACCGGTTTTCAGGCCGTTTTGGGAGAGCGGCAGGTCTAGAAGGTAAAGGGTTTGGGGCCCCCTTTTGAGAGCTTGCAGGTCTAGAAGGTAGGTTTAGGGTTTTTAAAAAAAGGGGCTTCGGGGTTTTTTTCAACTTTAAAAAGGTTTAAGGTTGGAGGGCTTTAAACCAAACCAAAGGGGAAATTTTGTTTTTAAGGGGTTTTTAATCCCCAATTTTAAAAAAATTTAATTTACGGGAATGGTTTGGTTTTGGGGTTTGGGGGGGGGAAGGCTCCAAAAAACCCAACAAGAAAACTACATTTTGCCCGGACCGGTTAAAATTATAAAAAAGCCCCTTGTAACAAAAAATGCGCGTTTTAGTCATTTTTCGGCCCCGGGGGGGGCCCCTGGATAAAATTCTTTTTGGAATTTTAAAGGGGGGAAAGGTGGGGCGCAAAAAGCCCCCAAAACCAAATTTAAACATTTTTTTAAAAAACATATGGACAAAAAAATTCGATTTTTTTATAAAAAATTTTCAATTTAATTCTAAAAATTTTAAATTGTTTATTTAGGGAAATAATTCCCGGCCTTGCGGGAATTTCCGCCCCAAGTGTAAAAAAATTACTTGGAAAAATAAGGTCCTTTTGGGTAAAAATTTGCAAAATTCCTTAACCCCCCCCTAAAATTTGGATATAGAAAATAAATCCAAAATTAAAAAAAAAAGGGGGAAATCCAGGGCCCCCCAAAATAAAATTAAAAATTTAAAATTAATTTAATTAACCCGGAAAAAAACAAAATTTTTTTAAAATTTTTTAAAAAAAATTAGGTTTGATTTTTTTCCTTCCCCCCCCTTCTTAACCTTAGCCCCCCTTTTGGTTAAAAATATTATCCGTAAAATTTCCCACATTCCCGGGGGTTGGAAAAAAATTTTGAAATTTTGGCACGGGTTTTGGGCTTTTTGGATTTAGTTTTAATTTAAATAGGAATTAAAAAAAAAGGGGAATAAAATTTAATTAAAATAATAATTAAAATAAAAAATAATTAATAAAAATAAAATAATTTTAATTAAAATTTAAAAATTAATTAAAAATTAAAAATTAAAAATTAATTTTTTAATATAAAAATTAAAAATTTTAAAAATTAACCCCCAATATTTTTTTTTTTTTTTAATTAAAATTTACATACCTTATATTTTTCAACAAAAAATTTGGCCCACCAAAGGTTAAAGGCCTTTTAAGGGGGAAATTTTTAAATTAAAGAAATCCTGTTTTGGTAAAAAAAGATTTTAATAATTAAAAATTTAAAATTTAATAAAAAAAAATAATAAAATAAAAATAATATAATAAAATAATAATTTTTAAAAAAAATTTAAAATTTAAAAAATAAAAAAATAAAAAATAAAATAAAAATTAAAAAAATAATAAAAAAATTAATTTAATGAAAAACAAATTTTTTTTTTTTTAGAAAAAAAATTTTTTAAAAAATTTTTGCGAAAATTTGGAATAAAAAATTAAAAAGGGAACAGTTAAACGAAAAAATTAAATAAGGAAAACCCCATGCATTAAAAAATGAAAATTTAATTAAAAAATTTTCAAAAACCTAATACAAACCCAAAAATAAAATAATAATAAAAATAAAAAACAGTAATAATTTTTAATAAAAAAAAATAAAAAAAAAAAATACTAAATAAAAAAAAAAAATTTAATAAAAAAAAATAAAAAAAAAAATTAAAAAAATAAAAATAAAAACTAAAAAAAATTTTTTAAAAATTAAAAAAATAAAAAAAAAAAAAAAAATAAAAAAAAACAAAATGCAGCTGTAGCAGTGATTAGATATTTGGGTTTAAAAAGGTTTAAAATCTGCTACCTCTTCAAAGACAAAAAAAAGAGAAGAAAATTCCGAAATGGGAACAGCGAAAAAATTTGGGTAAAAACCCCGGTTTTGAGTTTGGGGAAAGATATCGGAAATTGGAAAAATTGCGAAGGGGGAAAATCGATCTAAAAATGTGGTACTTACTCCCAAAATATTTTTGAAAGAATCAAGGTTCACACAAAACATAAAAACACTGAAAAAATTTCATTCACGAATTTTTGGGGTTTACACTTAAAAAAAAGAAAATTTGCTTTGGTTAAGAGATTAAAAAGATATAGAGAATGTAGCTTTAGAAAAAAAAAAAAACCGAATTTTCAAAAAAAAGGGAAAAAAAACCTTTTTTTCCAAAAAAACTATCTATTTACCGAAGAAAAAACAGGAAAGGGAAAGCACCAACTAAGACGGAGATAGAAGAGTTTTGGGCAGGAATAGGGGTAACCCGGAAAAGCCCCAAAAAACCAGGATGCACAAGGGATTCAAGACGAAAGAGTGGATGAGCTTTGTTAAGGGAGATGAGATTCAAAGGGGTTTAAAACTTTTGAAAATTTTAAAGGCGAAACCCCCCCAGGCTACACATAGCTGGAAAGCACCGGGTTTTAAATGTTTAATATTAAAATTTTTTGGTATAAGAAATTAAATACTACTCACAATCTTTTTTAGAAAATGTCTCAACGAGTTAAAAATGGAGTTAAAGAAATACCCGAATTCTTTACTGAAGGATTAACCTTTCTAAAAACGAAAGATAATGACACGAAGAACCCCCCAAATAAATATCGACCAATTACATGTCTACCAAATAATAAAAAAATATGAACTTTAAAGCATAAAAAAATAAAAATTATAAGCATTGCGAAGAAAAACAAAAAATCATGGGCCCAGGAAAAAAAAAGGATGCTGTAAGAACCGCAGGGTAAAGAACAACTCATTATCGACTCTACTGGAATGAACCCGGCCCCCCAAAAGAAAATAAGAAAAGGAAATTCACGTAAACTACATTGACCAAGAAAGCTTAGACTCAAAAACCACCACATGGCTTATTTAGATTTTACAAATATATAAAAAAACCCGTAATTGTAAACTTTTTGAAGACCCGTAAAGAAGACATGGAGAACAACACTAAAAATAAATATGAAAAAAAAACCCGGGAGATAATACAGATTTCCCAAACCAAATTAAACTTTGGGATTTTCCAAGGTGATCAAATTTTGCGCATTTGGTTTTTTCGGGCATTAAACCCACGGGGCAAAGCTTAAGAATCAAAAAACGGATTTTAAAAATTTAAGGGCAATAATATGGATGTCACACCAAATTTTTCACCTATTTTTTAAAGGGTGATCTAAAGTTAAATGCATCAAATTTTGTTCAAAATAAACAGTTTTTAAACAATACTTCATTTGGAAATTTTGTCAAGATATCTGCATGGAGTTGGAGTAGACAAGTTTTAAGAGCAAAATTTGAAAAGGGGGAATGGAGAGGCAGAAGAGTTTTCCCGCAGATGATGGAAATAGGATTGGGGGTAATGGATGATAACGAAGTATACAAATATTTTGGTTTTCACAAGCTGCCCGAATTGAACATAAAATAATGAAAGAAAAAAATTTATAGATAAATTTCAAGAAAACGACTAAAATTTATCCCAAGACGCAACCTAAAAAGGTAAAAAACAAGATCACAGCAATAAAAAACATATGCTTTTAACCCGTACTGACATATTCATTTGGAATCATTTAAAAGGGCAAGACGACATCCAGGCGCTGGAAATATTAAAATCTACTACCTTTCTAAAACAAAAGAATGTATCTCCAAATCATCAAAAGAGAGATTGACACTTCCAAAAAGGAAAAAGGAGGACGAGGCCTAATGATCTGAAAACTTATAAATTTTAAAAAAACTAACATTTTAAGGGAAAAAATTTTTTTAAAAAAGAGCAACCAATCAACACTGCATAGGGGGTGTTGGGGCTAGCTGCCAAAAACATTAACCACTCAATCTAAACAAAAGAAAATGTCAATCACAAAAAGGGAAAAATCATTTAAATGACGCTTCAAAAGATTACGTTTTCTCAGAAAAGAAACCCCCAAAAAAGGGGACATTATGAGAAAAATACCAAAAGGGGCACGTAGATATTAAAGCATCAAAAAGGTGGTTTAAAAAACGGGGGAAATTTTGGAGGAAAAAGAAGGTTTTTTGCTGGGATTCCCCAAGGGCAAGGATTGCAACGAAAAATTTTAAAAAAAAACATTATACAAAATTTCGACAGTAAAAGATCAATGTAGAAAATGTAGTGCAAGGGGGGAAACAATCGAACACAAACATATCCGGGTCCAAATCACTATGTCAAACGGATTTCCTCTACAGACATAACCAAGTGGGTTTCATTTTTCACCAAAAAATAGCAATCAAGTTTCAACCCCTTGATACACACACACCCTTTTACAAAAAACAAAAACCCGGGGAAAGTACTAGATAGCAAAGATTTCAAATTATATTACGACCCCAAGTTATAAAAGACCAAACTATCATCACAAAAAGACCGGGAAAATTTTTAAATTGGCCCAAAAAGAAAACAAAAAAACTAACCCCTTTTTGACGTTGCTGTCCCCAAAGTGCCCCTAACTTTAAGGGTACCCTGGAAGAAAAAAATGACAAAATTTTAGGGGGAAATTTCTTTGAGATCAAGAAGATGTGGAAACAGAAAAAAGGTTTAAAAACAATCCCATACGTGATACGGCTAATGGCATTTATACCGAAGAAGCTTTCATGAAAGCATTAAACAACTTTGATTTTTCCCCCCAATGGGTTTCATCGAGACTCAAAAGGCAGTAATAAATCAAAAAAAGTGTAGAAAAGTTTGTAAATTTTCTTTAAAATAAGAATGATACTTCGAGATTTCCCAGGGCAGTTCCATCCGACATGGTTTTCGTGGTTTCCCATAGTCCAAAGAGCAAAAGCTAGAATGGGGACGAGAAATCGGCCGCGACCGTACACAAACAGAAAGAAAAAAATCATTACAATTTTATAAAAAGATTTTTTTAGTTAGAGTTAAAACAAAATAATAATTGGGAGGTAAATTTAAAAAAAGTAATATAGGGTACACATGGGAAATACTTTACGTAAGGGCCGTACAACATGTTAGTCCGGTTTTGGGCCGAGTTGTATGAAAAACATCCAATAAAATAAATAAAAATAACAAAAAAATAAAAATTTAAAATTTAAAATATAAATCATGGGTTTTTTTTATTTTTAGTTTAAAAAAATATTTATTTTAAAAGTGATATTTTGATTTTTTACAGAAATCTTTATCAAACAAAAATTAAAAAAATTTAAAAAAACCCCAAAAAGGGCAGGACAAAAAACATTTTACAAATTATTTTAAAAATGACGGCATTAAACCCAAAAATTTTTAACAAAAAAGTTTTTTTATGAATAAAAAAAAAAAAAACAAAAAAAGAACATTAAAATTTACAAAATTGGGACAGTTAATTTATGTATGAAATAAAGCTATTGATCTTGTGATGAAATTTAAAGGACAGGGAAAATTTTTGGGAAAAGGCTGGATAATAAAACCCCTAGGCCCCAAAAAGATTGTATTGGGAAAACATGAAAAAAAAACCAGCCTTTCCCTTTAAATTTTTCCCTGTTGTGGCATTGACTTTATGTGCAAGGATTTTAAGCGTTCAATGAAATTTTTATTTTTAACGTTACTACCCGTTTTATAGTTTTTTAATTTTTTTTTTAATAATAATAAATAAATAATAAAATAATAATTTAAAAATAATAATAATTAATAATAATAAAAATAAAAAAATTAATAATTTAAAAAAATAATAAAAATAATAAAAATAATTGGATGAGCGAGCGAGCTTAGCGAGCGAAACCCAAAATTTTCCCTTTCCCCTACACTGGAGAAAAAAAAATCCGGAATGTTTTTTTTTTTTTTTGTATTTTTGTGTGTTTTTTAACACGATTTCCCGGGAAAAACCCAACTCCCCCATTTCGATGAAATTTTTTGGAGGCCCTTTGCAATCTCTGAACTTGAAATGCCAAGTTTTTGACGCAACGGGAAAATTTTTCTCATAAAAAAAAAAACAATTTTACGATTTTTTCGATTTTTAAAAAATTTTTTGAATTTATAACGACCTACATGCTTTATCCGATTGTAAAAGTTTTTTACAAAAAACCTTAAATTTTTTGAATTAAGATATTCTTTTTGAAATTTTAGATAATCGAAAAATTTTTTCACATGAAAAACGTAATTTTACGGGTTTTTCTTTTTTAAAAAAAATTTTTTTGCTTATAACACCTAAATGCTTTATCCGATTGGTTTTGATTTTTTTTCAGAACCTTAATTTTATGAATTTTAAAAATATTCGTGTGAAATTTTTGGGATAATCGAAAAAAAATTTCTCAGAAAAAGTAATTTTACGGGTTTTTTTTTTTTTTTAAAAAAATTTTGATTTTTAAAAAACCTACATGCTTTTTCCTATTGTAATGATTTTTTTTTCAGGGAAACCCTTTAAATTTTATGAATTTTAAAATATTCGTGTTTTAAAATTTTAGCGCAATCGAATAAAATTTGTTCTTAAAGAAAATTTCAATTTTACGAATTTTTTTTTTTTTTTAAAAATTACGATTAATTAAAAAAATTTAAATTTAAATTTTTTTTTTTTTAGTTTAATTAGAAAAAAATTTAAATTAATTTTTTTTAATTTTAAATTTAAAATTAAAAAAAAACTTCGACCCAAGTAAGAATTTTTCACCGAACAACAGAAAAACCGCGAAAAACCCGGCCCTCAATGAAACCAAAATTTCGCTCATCCAACAAAAGCGGGGGACTTAAGCGTTTTCCCAGTAAAATAAAAAATAATAAAATTGGGTGAACGAAGCGAAGATTCCCCTTTCACTACAAAGGGGGAAAAAAAGTCCGGGAAGTTTTTTTTTTCTTTCTTTCTTTCTTTTTTTTTTCTTTTATTTTTTTTTGTTGTTAAAAACGATTTCGGCCTTTTAAAACCCATACTCCATTGCGACGAAATTTTTATGGAGGCCTTCGAAATCTCGAATTTTTAAATGCACGTTTTTTTTAGCGCAATGGGAATTTTTTTTTCCCCATAAAAAAAGAAATTTTTTCGATTTTTTTTGATTTTTAAAAAAATTTTTTCGACTTATAACACCACATGCTTTAAAAACCCAAATTTTAAGGGTTTTTTCACAGGAAAACCCTTTAATTTTATGAATTTTGGGGTATTCGTGCGAAAATTTTAGCGTAATCGAAAAATTTTTATGAAAATCGTAATTTTCGGGTTTTTTCTTTTTTAAAAAAATTCTTTGATTATTTCACCTACATGTTTATATCCTAAAAGTAATTTTTTTTCAAAAACCTTAATTTCATGAATTTTAAAAATTTGTGTTAAAAAAATTTTAGCCCCCCAAACGAATATTATTTCTTATGAAAATTGCAATTTTTTCGAATTTTTTTTTTGTTAAAAATACGATTAATTAAAAAAAAAAAATTTTTTTTTTTATTTAATTTAATTTAATTAAAAAAAAATCTTCGACTAAGAAATGATTTTTTCACAGAACAACAGAAAAATCCGCGTAACACAGGGCCCGCTCAATGCACCAATTACGCTCATCCACAACGCGGCGGGACTTAAGCGTTTCCTAGTAATAATAATGAATATATGGTTTTTAAGCATAACCCGTTTTAAGGACATAGTTATTGTTTCATAGCAGTTGTCGAAAAAGTTTTCCCCGACTGGGTCGAACCCCAGTCGGGGAAAACTTTTTCGAAAAACTGCTATGAATCAATAATAATAGTAATAATAATAATAATAAAAATAATAATAATAATAATAATAATAATAATAATAAAAATAATAATAATAATTAATAAATAATAAATAATAATGAAAACCAAAATGATTGAAACTGGTAGGCTTTTTTTAAATGTGGACTGTATATTTCTTCTTTATTTATTTAAATTACTTTACTTTCAAACATAGCACACTCATTTTACATCCAATGATTAAAATTTATAGGCTAATTTAAATGTGGACTGTAATTTCTTCTTTATTTGAATTACTTAAGTCTAAAACATAGCACACTCATTTTACATCCTTTTCAACACGTTCGTTGCTAGTGACTACTAAAAAACATATCTAATAACAAAACATGATGTGAGGCCACAGCCCTCACAATGCATAATAATATTATGCCTTCTTAAAATCAAACATACTCCCCCGATGATTGGAGATCAAAAAAACAAAGAAGTATTACATAAGACATTGAGTAGGGAGAGGAATTAAATGACCCAATTGGTCTCTTCATCACTGCGACCTAATCGTATGTTGACAACTCGAACTAGCCCATCACTCCCTGGGCAGATGCTTTCTACGACCCCCCGTTTCCATTGGAGAGGAGGCAGACGATCATCTCGAACAAAGGGACACCCTTCCCGGTTGTAGGTTTTTTGGGAAGTAGACCATTTCTGTCGTTGCTGAGTCCGTTGAGGGAGTCCCTTGACCACATTTCCACAACTGCTGGTGCATATGTATGTTGGAAATCGTTGCCAACGTGATAACTGGGTTTATTGTCGACGTGTTAAGCAAGTCTGGCTCAGGTAGGCTTATTAATGGAGCGCCTATGAGAAAATGACCTGGACTTAAAAACGTTGGATCATTAGGATCGTTTGACAAAAACGGTAAGAGGACGGGAATTCATACATGCTTCAATTTGAAAAGTAGAGTGCTAATTCTTCAAACGTCAGGGTAAACCGTCCCTACCACACGTTTCAAATGAAATTTCATGGACTTCACTGCAGCTTCCCAGAGACCACCAAAGTGTGGTGCACTGGGCGGAATGAAGTGCCACGTAAATTGTTCTTTAGCAGCTATTCCTTGATCTGATCGCAGAACGATTCGGTAAGGAACACCCTACGCAACTCTTGAAGTTTACGGTTTGAGCCCACAAAGTTCGTAGCTTTGTCATAATCTGAAAATAATCTGAAAAATATTATCCGACGGGAGGCAAGCGATATTTCACACCTATTGTTCCCTACCATCCTTAACATTGAAAACCGTAAGGTTTTTGGATGAGCGTAGCGAGCGAAGCGAAGATTCCATTTCACTACACTAGAGAAAAAAATCCGGAATGGTTTTTTTTCTTTTTTTTTGTATTTTTGTCTGTTTGTTAGCACGATTCCGGCTAAACCGATACTCCGATTGCGATGAAATTTTATGGAGGTCTTCGAAATCTCTGAACTTAGAACTGCCACGTTTAGAGCACAATCGAAAAATTATTTCTCATGAAAATCGCAATTTTACGATTTTTTTCGATTTTTTTAAAATTTCTTCGACTGACAACACCTACATGCTTTGTCGATCGTAATGATTTTTTCACAGAACCTTAATTTTACGAATTGATACATTCATGCGAAATTTGAGCGTTATCAAAAAAATATTTTTTACGAAAATCACAATTTTACGACTTTTTCGATTTTTTAAATTTCTTCGGCTTATAACACCTACATGCTTTATCCTTTTGTAATGATTTTTTCACAGAACCTTAATTTTATAAATTAATATATTCGTGTAAAATTTGTGCGCAATCGAATAATTATTTCTTATGAAAATTTCAATATTACGATTTTTTCCTTTTTTAAAATTACGATTAATTAAAAAAATTTATAATTTAATCTTTAACTTAGTAATGATTTTTTTCACAGAACAACTTTAAAAACCGCATAAAAACATGGCAGCACACACGCCACGCACCAATTACGCTCATCCAACAACGCGGCGGGACTTAAGCTTTTTCCTAGTATTGGATAAGCGAAGCGAAGATTCCATTTCACTACACTGGAGAAAAAAATCCGGAAGGTTTTTTTCTTTTTTGTGCATTTTGTCTGTCTGTTAACACTTTTGCGGCTAAACCGATACTCCAATTGCGATGAAATTTTCTGGAGGGCTTTGAAATCTTTGAACTTAGATCTGCCACTTTTTTTTAGCGTAATCGAAAAATTATTTCTCGTGAAAATCGCAATTTTACGTTTGTTTTTTTTAATTTTTAAACATTTCTTTGACTTAAAACACCTACATGCTTTATCCGATTGTAATTGAGCGAGCGTAGCGAGCGTCTCCACTTGACTCTTATGGCTCGAATGTTTGTTTTTTTCTCTGTGTTATTGCTTCGGTACAGGTCGCACCGTTTCTCTGATAGACCTGAAATTTGGCACACATGCACGGTATGTACATGTACCTATGCGGGTTGCTGTATAGTTTTTGAACAAAATCCGATCGTTGGTTATAAAAAATAAAAAAAAATTAATAAAAAAATGTTCCGATCGGTATGAAATTTTTGCAGGGTCACAAAGGAAAACATTCTCTTTTATTTTACAAATTTTCAGCTAAATCGTTCAAGATCTTAAAGACTTATTGGTATGTAACATGATGGGAATGTCGTACTCGGGTCGTGTTGCACGTACCGGTGCTCACTCAATAACGCGACGGGACTTTAGCGTTTTCCTAGTTATTTTTTTTTCAGAACCTTAATGTTATGAATTGCTATATTGGTGTGAAATTTGAGCGCAATCGAAAAATAATTTCTCATGAAAATCGCAAATTTTAGTTTTTTTAAATATTTCTTTGACTTTTAACTCCTACGTGCTTTATCCTATTGTAATGATTTTTTTACAGAACTTTAATTGGATGAGCGTAGCGAGCGTAGCGAGCGAAGCGAAGATTCCATTTCACTACACTGGAGAAAAAAATCCGGAATGTTTTTTTTTTTTTTTCTTTTTTTCTTTCTTTCTTTTTTTCTTTCTTTCTTTCTTTCTTTTTGTATTTTTGTGTGTCTGTTAACACGATTCCGGCTAAACCGATACTCCGATTGCGATGAAATTTCATGGAGGCCTTCGAAATCTCGAACTTATAACTGCCACGTTTTTTTAGCGCAATTTGGGAAATTTTTTTCTCATAAAAAACGCAATTTACGATTTTTTTCGATTTTTAAAAACTTTCTTCGACTTATAAAAACCTACATGCTTTAAACCCATTGTAATGATTTTTTTACAGAACCTTTAATTTCCCCGAATTAAGATATTCGTGCGAAATTTGAGCGTAATCGAAAAATTATTTCTCATGAAATCGAAATTTTACGGTTTTTTTCCTTTTTTAAATCAATTCTTTGACTTATTACACCTTCATGTTTTATCCTAATGTAATTATTTTTTCAAAGAACCTTAATTTCATGAATTAATATATTCGTGTTAAATTTGAGCGCAATCGAATATTTATTTCTTATGAAAATCGAAATTTTACGATTTTTTTTTTTGTTAAAAAATTTCGATTAATTAAAAAATTAAGTTATTTTTTTATTTTAAATTTTAAATTTAATTTAAAAAAAAACTTCGACTAAGTAATGATTTTTTCACAGAACAACAGAAAATCCGCGTAACACATGGCAGCTCAATGCACCAATTACGCTCATCCTACAACGCGGCGGGACTTAAGCGTTTTCCTAGTCTTACGAATCAATATATTTTGGTGTGAAATTTTAGCGCAATTGAATATGAATTTCTCATAAAAATAGCAATTTTACGCTTATTTCGTTTAAAAAAATTACGCTTATCCAACAACGCGCCTGAAAAAGCGTTTGCGAAGCTTCCTTGTTTTATAGTTGGATGAGCGTAGTGAGCGTAGCGAGCGAAGAGAAAACTTCAATTTCACTGACCCCTCAAAAAATTTAGCTCCAATGTGTTTTATGTTTGTTTGTTTTGTTTTTGTTTTTTTTTTGTTTTTTTTTTGTTTTTGTTTTTTGTTTTTGTTTTTTGTTTTGTTTTTGTTTTTGTTTTTGTTTTTGTTTTTGTTTTGTTTTGTTTTTTTTGTTGTTTTTGTTTGTTTTTTGTTTGTTTGTTCGCACGATTCGGGCAAACGGCATAAGCGATCTTGATGAAAATTGAAGGGACCTTCGAAATTTCTGAACTTAGACGTGCCACGTTTTTGGGTACAATCGAGAAATATTTCTCATGAATATCGCACTTTATGATTTTTTTCGATTTTTAGTGCGATATTTTCGTGACATTTGGGCCGATTCTGACCAAACAGGTGGGGCTACAAAGTTCATATTTTTCATGGACATTAAGGTTATGGTGATGTAGTACCTTTGTGAAAAAAAAGTTGAAAAAATTAAGCAAAATCCATCAAATAAAACGTACATTTTCGATTTTTTTTTCGATTTTTAGTGCGATATTTTCCTGACATTGGGCAGATTCTGACCGAACGGGTGGGGCTACAACGTTCATATTTCACATGGACATTAAGGTTATGGTTTTGTATTGATTTTTGAAAGAAAAAGTTGAAAAAGTTATCCAGAATCCATGAAATAAAGGTTTTAATATGAGTTTTTTGAGATTTATAATAAACAATATTAAGAAGTAACAATTGAAACATGACAACAATCACCTACAATGCTTTCACAAAGCACTTGCAAAGGAAAAGTGGTCCCACGCAAACTAAAAACTTACAAAAAAGCTCATCCATCAACGCGGCGGGACTTTAGCGTTTTCCTAGTAAGTAAGTATTAGTTGGATGAGCGAGGCGAAGACTTCAATTTCACTTCAACGCAAAAGTTTTTTTTTCATTTACGTTACCCCAAGAAAAATAGTCTCGGGTGTTTTGTTTTGTAGTTTTTGGCTGTTTGTTCGCTCTCTCCCGGGCAAACGGCTTATGCGATCTGATGAAAATTAAAGGGGACCTTCGAAATCTCTAAACTTAGACCTGCCACGTTTTTGAGTAATCGATCAAATGGTGATTATGTACTTTTACGATATTTTTAAATTTTTAATGAGATATTTTCGTAATATTTGGCTAACGGCTACTTCGATATTGATGAAACTTTATGGGAACATTACAAATCACTAAAATTATATATGTTATGATTTTAGAGATATTGGAAATAATATTTCTTATAGAAATCGTACTTTTATAATTTTTTCCTTGGTTTTAAATACGATATTTTCGTGATATTTGGGCTGATTCTGACCAAACGGGGGAGCTACAACTTTCATATTTTACATTGACATAAAGATTATGGTGATGTAGTGCCTCTTGAAAGAAAAAGATGAAAAAATTGATCAAATTTCATAAAAATAAAGGTTTTAATATAAGCCTTTTACAGGTGTATAATTAACAAGTAACATGAAGTAACTATAGAAAAAGTAATGAGATTCGACTTAAAAACGTTATTATTGGACAGAAATATTCCAAAAAAGCTCATCCATCAACGCGACTGGAAAAAGCGTTCGCGAAGCGGCCTTGTAAGTAAGAATTTTTTATTCGTTGGTTTTTGACATTTGCCATCGATTTGTCGACCCTGACCTTTATTATTTGTCGACATCGACAACATTTGACATGATTCGGACATTTTGAATAGGTATAACAAATGCTTATTAAAATTATGTGTCTATCAGTAACAGTCCAATCAACAAAACATTTATTCCAAAACCCGGATTTTTCCACCGACACCCCTAATAATTATATTTTTAGTGACAAACACTGTAAAGTAAGTTACAAGCATGAAATTTGGCATTGGATTTGACGTAAAGCCGTTGGTTCCTTTGGTAATTTTCGAAAGGTTACTTATTTTTGGTTACTCTTGTGGCCAGGAAGATAGGGCTAGCCTCTCACATTGTAAATATTCCTAACCTGGCACCTCCACCAAAAACAGTTCACGATTGTATTTCTGTATCCTTTTTACGACAAAGCCAGCGGTTTAGCCGAGCTCGTTTAACCGGTTCCCACTCGAACACCGAAGTTAAGCAGAATCGGGCGTGGTCATGGGAAGAGTGGGTAACCGCTCTGCCCTGAAACTCACGTATACAACTGGCTAGAGAAGATGGAGGGTTCTAGAGCTAGTGTAACGGCTTCGTTCTCCTCGACGTCTGCTCGGCAGTCCGGGTAAGTGGAGGAACCTATGACTGTCAAGAAAACAGCGTCCTTTCGGATGGGACGGGAAGCCGTTGGTACCCTTGGTACTTTTGAAAGGAGTAGGCTACGTGCCGATACCGGGTTTCCTCTCCTCCCTTCTGTTCTGTTCAAACTTCATCCTCATCTATCACCACTCATCGTCTAGAATAGCCAAAGTGCATTAATATGTGACGTTAAGCAATATCCAATCAATCAATCAATCAATCGAAAGAACAGGCTACGTGCCGGTACCGGGCTTCCCCACTCCCTACTAAGATTATTCTTCATCCTCATCTTTCACCACTAATCGTCGCGAATAGCCTAGAGCTTTCATATGAGACATTAAGCAATACATATCAATCAATCTATCAAACTAGGAAACGCTCCCGCTAGAAGCGTTGATAAGCGAGCACGTGCTATAGCTAGACCCACATTGCACATTTTTTAATTTTAAAATTTTCGACGTTCGCTGTCCACAGGGCCATGTTTCCAATACTAGGAAAACGCTTAAGTCCCGCCGCGTCGTTGGATGAGAGTAATTGGTGCATTGAGCTGCCATGTGTTATGCGGATTTTCTGTTGTTCTGTGAAAAAATCATAACTAAGTTCAAGTTATTTTAAAAATTAATTTCAATTAAATAAAAAATAAACTTAATTTTTAATTTTTTTAGTTAATTGTAATTTAAAAAAAGAAAAAAATCGTAAAATTGCGATTTTCATAAGAAATAATTATAAGATTGCGCTCAAATTTCACACGAATAATATATATATATATATATATATATAATTCATAAAATTAAGGTCCTGTGAAAAAATCATTACAATCGGATAAAGCATGTAGGTGTTATAGAATTGTTTAAAAAAAGAAAAAAAACGTAAAATTTCGATTTTCATGAGAAAAAATTTTTCGATAGCGCTCAAATTTCACACGAATATCTTAATTCATAAAATTATGGTTCTGTGATAAAATCATTAAAATCGGATAAAGCATGTAGGTGTTATAAGTCGAAACTTAAAAAAAAAATCGAAAAAAATCGTAAAATTGCGATTTTCATGAGAAATAATTTTTCGATTGCGCTCTAAAACGTGGCAGTTCTAAGTTCAGCGATTTCGAAGTTCTCCAGAAAATTTCATCGCAATTGTGGAGTATCTGTTTAGCCGAAATCGTGTTAAACAAACACACAAAAAATACAGAAAAAAAGAAAAAAACAATCCGGATTTTTTTCTTCTGTGTGGGCGAAATGGAATCTTCGCTTCGCTCGCTACGCTCATCCAATTATTTATAATTGCCAAGGTATTTGGGTAAACCCGTGGGTAAACCTTTACTTTGTGGATAAAATCCACCGCCATCTAGAGGACCTTGACATCATTTCTTTGGGGAAACTATTTTAACTCTTTAACCTCTTTAATAACAAATTATACACTGCTTCCTCGATAGTATTTTGATTACTTCTAGGTGGCAGTGCATAGTGGCCAGCAACACTCGTGCGACTTTTCGTTGCCATGGTAACGTTACTTTTGTTAAAATGTAATTTCCATCAACAATACTTATCGGATCAAAATAAAATTAACATATTCGTGACCAGACGGACATTCTAATGATTTGTCCACCTCAGATTTTGTCACCGTTTAGTTTGAAAAAGAAACTTTCGATTAACTTTAACGTAACTTTGTAAATTTTTAAACGATTTTGCCACAAAACTAATGACATTCGATTCAGAACGAAGCTTGCGAATGGTCCAAATTTCAACTCGATCCGAACCTCCGTTCGAACGTTAAGGCGAGACATACAAACAAAAAAAAAGAAAAACAGTGACTATTTTTTCCGGCAGAGTCAAATGGAAACGCTCGCTTCGCTTGCTTAATACACATCTGCAAAAAAAAAACATCTAAAACAATAAAATTCTGGTTTGTCCCGGAAATGTGATATATCGCTAGTATTGCAGGTATTTGAGGTACACAAAATCCAAAATATGCACTTCTTATTTCGTCAGTTGGACCACCAATTAGAAGTACATTATTTGTACTTTTATTTCCTCATATGTTTTCATTAACTTCATACCAATGAAAAGTTAATCGTGTTAGCAAAGTGAAAAATACGCACGCAAACAAATCAGGCGTGCGTTGCTTCGGACGTGTGGGAACCAAGGTGATAGCAGATATAGTATACCGGTATAGCTGCAGCTATGGGCGTTACCTTTGAAACCGAGCTATTCTACTGCTCAAATTTTCAGCGTATTACATGAGACAAATATTTTCTATTTATTAATAATTATCAGGAAAATACGATTTTATTATCGTCTCATAGGAACTAAATTCTCACGGGAACTAAATATTTGTTATTTAATTTAAAAATATTGCAGATATATTCGCGTCTGCTCCATTTGGAGCCATGAGAATTTACTTCCCATGAGACGATAATATTATGATATAATAAAATATTAATATCATATTTGGTATATTTAAAAATTATTTATTTAGTTCCCATGAGATTTGGATCAATTGGGATTTAAATCTGTCTGAGCTCTGGTGGTCACGTGACCTAGCTAGTTTCAGTACCGCCACAAGTGATGCACATGCAGGAACACAAGATGCAGAAGGTGCTAGTGGTTTGTGGTCACGGACCCAGCTAATACCATACGGGGCCCCAAGTGAGCACAGCAGGAACACAGAGATGCAGAAGTGTCTGGTGGTCACGTGACCTGCCTAGTACAGTACCGGCCACAAGTGATGACCCTGCAGGAACACAGAGATGCAGAAGGTGTCTGTGTCACGTGACCAGCTAGACAGTTCCGGCACAATGATGGGACACTGCGGAACACGAGATGCAGAAGGTGTCTGGTTGGTCACGTGACCCAGCTAGTACAGTACCCCAAGTGAGTCACTGCAGGAAAAACGAGAGCAGAAGGTGTTGGTGGTCACGGACCCACTAGTACAGTCCGGCCACAAAATGATGCACATGCGGAACCAGAGATGCAGAAAAGGGGTCGAGCCCGGGGGTCACCGGACCTGCCCAGTACAGTACCGGCCCCAAGTATGCACACTGCAGGAACACAGAGAGAGAAGGTGTCTGGTGGTCACGTGGGCCTACAGTACGTACCGGCCACAAAGGGTGCACATGAGGAACACAGAGATGCAGAAGGTGTCTGAGCTTGGTGATCACGTGACCTAGCTAGTACAGTACCCCCCCAAAAGGGTGATGCACACTGCAGGAAACTGTGCGGTCGTAATATAATTTGTAATCTTTACTATCTAGTACTTTCTCTGGTTTGTATTTGTAGTAAGGTGGGGTGTGTGTCAATGAGGTTGTACTTGATTGCTAGTTTTGATGAATAATGTTGCTACTTGGTTATGTCTGAAAGAGGTAATCTGTTTGACATAGTGACTTGCACCCGGATATAAATGTGTTCGATTGTTTTAAACCCCTTGCACTACATTTTCTACATTGATCTTTTACTGTCGCATCTTGTATTATGTATTTTTTATAATTGTTCGTCGCAATCACTCGGGTCTTGAATAGCCATCATAAAACCTTCTGTTTCTCCAAATAGTTCCCCGTTGTTTAACCACTATTTGATGCTTTAATATCTACGTGACCTTTGTGTAGTTCATCATAATGTCTCTTGTGTAGGGTCTTTTCTGAGAGACGAACTCTTTTGAACGTCAGTTATGAGTTTCCCTTGTAGATTGACATTTTCGTTTGCTAGATTGAGGGAGTTAATGATTTTGTCAGCTAGCACTACAGCCCTATGAAGTGTGGTTTGGTTGCTTTTTGTAAAAAAGTATTTTCTTAAAATGTCTATTTGTTTATAATATAAGTTGTTCAGATCAATTGGGCCACGTCCTCCTTTTTCTCTTGGAAGGGGTCAATCTCTCTATTGCTGATTTAGGATGATGTATTCTGTGTTTGGAAGTGTAGTACGAGTTAATATTTCCAACGCGTGGATGTCTGTCTGCGTCCATTTAATGATTCCGAATGAATATGTCAGTACTGGTACAGCATATGTATTTTTTGCTGTGATTCTTGTTTTTACCGTTTAGTTGCGCCCTTGAGGATAGACTTTTAGTCGTTTCTTGTATGAAATCTATCAATTTTGCTTTCATAACTTTATTTCAATTCTGGCAGCTTGTGCGAATCCTAAATATTTGTATACATCGTTTATCGTCCATATTCCAATCCTTTTTCCATCATCTAGCTGGAACTCTTCTGTTTGTGTAACCTTACCCCTTTTCGATATGTAGCGTCTTACATTTGTCTACTCCAAAACTCCATGCAGATATCTTGACTAAATTCTAATGTTGTATTGACTAGACTGTTTAGTTGAGAAAAATTTGATGCATACAACTTTAGGTCATCCTGTAGAATAGGTGGAAATTGTGTGACATACCACATTATTGTCCTTAATTTTAATCCGTATGTCGATTCGTTAAGCATATGTGACAGGGGGTTTTTAATGACAGACAAAACCATAATCACTTAATGAGTCACCTTGGAAAATGCCACGTTTAATTTTGTATTGGATCTGTATTTTATCTGCTGGTTTTTCATATTTAGTTTTAGTGTTGTTCTCCATGTCTCCATTACTGTCTTAAAAAAAGTTTACAATTATTGGGTTTGATTTTATATATTTGTAAAATCTGAAAAACCCATGTGTGTGGTGTTGAGTCAAAGGCTTTTCTTGTAGTCAATGTAGTTTACGTGAATATTCCTTTTCTTATTGTGTGCCTGATTCATTATAGTAGAGTCAATAATAAGTTGTTCTTTACATCCCTGTGAGTTCTTACAGCACCTTTTTGTTCCTCGGCCATGATTTTGTGTTCTTCGCAATGATTATATAATTTTATTTGTTATGCATGAAGTCAATATTTTATATATATTTGGTAGACATGTAATTGGCCGATATTTACTTGGGTTCTTCGTGTCATTGCCCTTTTGGTTTGAGAAAGGTTACTCCTTCAGTAAAGAATTCGGGTCTCGTTGAGACATTTTCTAATTTTATTGTGAGTAGTATTGAATTTCTTATACAAAAATTTTGAATATTATCATTACCTGGTGCTTTCCAGCTATGTGTAGCACTGATTGTCGACATTAAATTCATCAAAAGTTATACCTTCGAATCTCATCTCATAATATCGCTCATCTAGCTATTTCATCTTGAATCCATTGTGCATCCTGGTTGTGTGCTACCGGGTTACCCTATATTCCTGTCCAAAAACTCTTCTATCTCTGTCTTAGTTGGTGTTCCATTTCCTATTATTTCTTCGGTACTAGATAGTTGTTGGTAAAACTGTTTTTTCCCTTTTTTTTTAAACATTCGGTTTTGTTCTTTTCTAAAAATAAAATTTTTTTTATATCTTATTAATCTCTTTGCTAGAGCACTTACTTTTGTTTAAGTGTATCCAAATATTCGGGGAATGAATTCGTTAAGTGTGTCATGCTTTGCGTGAACCTTGAATCTTTCAAATATATTTTGGGAGTATCTTATCACATTTTTAGATCGATTACCCATTCGGTATTGTTCCAGTCGACCGATATCTCTCCTAACTCAACGATTCTCCCAACTAGGGCTTTTCCCATTTCGTACTTTTCTTCTTCCTGTTTTGTCTTTGAAGATGTTGCAGATTTTACCTTTAAGCCCAAATATCTAACCACTGCTTACAGCGCACAATAAATTGCCGCATGAACGTCTGCAAAGATAGTTCGTCTTTGTGTAATCTGATAAAATATGTGTGTTCATTATGTGTACCGCTGTCTTTATTTCCTTTGAATGCTTGGGTTTAGGTATGTATGGTCTTATGTTTGGTTTTATGTGCGCAAACTCTGACATGGCTGTTGTAAATGCTAAAGCTAGGATGTTCTTTAGATTGATCATTATTATTATTTATTATCAATATATTATTATTATTTTTATTATTATTATTATTATTATTATTATTATTACACAAGTTATGCTTTCCCCACCCGATATAATTGAAGAGAAATTATAACATTGACGGGATGTTTCGTTTGCGTCCCTGGTGGTGAATAACTTACATTATTCTTGATTTCCCGACGTAGCGTCCTCACGTTGGAAGACATTTTCAAGGGATTGCTGGTCTTTCGTTTGTTTTTCCTCTGTTGCAAAAAGTTCACTTCATCTTGGAACTGCCAGGATGGCGGTGGACGGCTCTAGTTGTTGTTGTTTGTTGTTGTGGTGGTGGTGGTTGAGGTGGTTGTGGAGGTGGTGGTAGTGGTGTAGGTTGGTCTTGTGGATGAAGATGCGTTGATGCTGTTGTTGATCTGGTGGTAGTTCTTGGTTTGATCGCATTTTCTCTGCTGAGAGGTGATTAATTAAATTTAAAGGCAGGAATCCACGAAATCACTAAGTTTGGGAGCCACCTACATCTCCATTCATATTGTTAGGTGTTTTCGAAATTTCAATGACTCCCTTATGAGTCTAGGCCATAACGCAGCTTCTTGGCAAATTATTTTCGTTTCATCAAAAAGAATCTCATGCCTTGAGTCAGCCATATTGTCTATGGCATGCTTTGCAATTGCAGACAACTCGACGTGACCCTTGTTACAATGGTTTTTATGTTCTTTTACCCTTGTTGCCACTGTCCTTAAAGTCTGGCCTACATAGCTACAGCCACACTTGCAAGGGATTTTATAAACTCCACTTCCGGCTAGATGTACTGGGTCCTTTGGCGATCTCAACATGGTAGAAATTTTATTTATAGGCTTTAAATAATGGTCTTGATGTCTAGCTTTCCAAGATAACGTGCTATGCGATCAGTAGTAAATTTCACATATGGCAGGGAAGCGAGTTTCGGAGGATTTTCAGGTTTCTCAATCAATTCTTTGTTTACCTCAGTTCTGTTGAAAGCCCGCCGGATGTTGACCGCACTATAGCCATTGCTCTTCAAAACAGCTGTCAAGGTTTTCTTTTCTTTTGGGAAGCTTGATCATCTGATAACCGTTTGCCCGGGAAACGAGAGAATTTATGACTGAATGCTTTTGAGCTGGATGGTGGTGTGAAGTAGCTTGTAGATAAAGGTTGGGGTGGGTAGGCTTTCGATAAACAGCATGGCTCAACTTTCCGCTGTCAAGTCTCGTAAACATCACATCAAGAAACGGTAAACGTTTATCCACCTCTACTTCTATGTGAATGAATCTTTGGGTGAATACTATTTAAATGGGTTGTGAAAATTCTTTAATTCATCCGCAGGTCGTTATGTCGGACACTGAAGATTATTCACAAAAGATTAAAACTCTGCTAATACTGATTTTTATACACGGATACGAAAAAAAAACCCTGGTAACCGCATTAAACACAAACGATTGCTCTCATAAACAAATCCCCTTTAGATGATAAAGTCAAAAAGCATTAACTATTCAAGACCCTTTAAAAACCAAGAATGTATGGATTACCAAAAAAAACATAAAGAAAAGGGACACCTCTGAGGCCAATCGTCAGTGCAATAGACTCTCCTACGCAACTTCTAGCTGCTTATGTAGCAAAACAACTACAACCTCTTGTACCCGAGTCAAATCAAATCAAATCAAATCAAATTTTATTTTCTTACTTACAGTTTACAGTTTACAGACATGTACATAGCACAGAACATTAAGTTATTAGTAAGAAAGAAAAGCCCAACTAAGACTAATTGTCTTGTGTTTGGGCTGTGTTAGAAAAATAGTTACTTATACTACATGGCCGCCATAATACAATACAGTGAGTGATACAATATAATAAGTAGATGAGGAAAGAAAGTACAGGTTTATGATAGGAACATTTCACCTAATCTATATACATTTTCTCTTAATTTTAAAAAAATATGAAATAAAAATATAAATATAAAGTATATAATAAAAATACAACATTAAATTAGAAATAAGTTATAATATAATTTATTCCACTCAAATGATTTAAATGTCAAACTTACCTAAAACTAATTCAAAACAATTCTAAAACTAATACTGCCTACAAATTACTACTATTAAATACTAATTCTAATTTCTTATTGTGTAGCTAATGTTTTTCTATTTGGTTACGTTTTTCCCCCTTTTTGAATATGTTTTTCATTGAAATTAGGTCTTCCAAATGTTTCTGTCATGCCAGTGCCAGATTTTTAATTTTTGTTTAAATTTAATGGGGCTTTTTTTTCATTTCGAATATTTGTGGGTAAGATTTTAAAAATTTTGGTGCTAAACTCAGAATGGTTTTGGCCGGTAGTTGATTTTTTTTTCTGGGTTGTTCAATTTTTCCACAGAGATTAGGGGTTAGTAGTGAGGGTGGTAAATTTTTTTTGATGGCTGTTTGGGGTTTTAAAATAAAATTATTAGCAACCGTTTTTGATATATTTCCTAAATCTAAGAAAAAGGGGGTAGTGTATAATAAATTACTAGGGAAGTCATTGGTTGATGTAGATAACTTTGAGGTTTCTCTTTTGGGGCTATAAAATTTTAATCTATAAGGATGAGTTATTTTACCAACCTCCCGCAAATAATTCCTATTGTAGAGTAGTTTGAACAAGTGCAAGGTAGATTGTGCAATTTAAAATGATATGTTAAATGTTCGTAGTCTGTAAAAGATATAGGGCATTTGGCTTAGTTTATTTTGCAATGTTTTTTGGAGTATTCCCTCTAAATGACATTCAATAGAATACCAAAGGGTTTATTTGGTGTTGTTTTCTCTCTTGATTTGGGTACACAAACAGTCAGTTGGGTACTACAAGATGCATATTTTATTTTGTAAAAACTCATATTCTAAATCAGGTTGGTTTTACATTTTAAGGATACTGGTAGTAAATTGTTTTCTCTTTATTAAGAGTAAGATAGTTTGTTTTTAACCAAGTAACACTCTGCATCACTAGTTAGCGGGGTTTAAAGGCTTTTTCCCCAGTTAACCCATCACGATAAAACTGTGTCTCAGCATAAGTTATTATCTTTATATTGGGATATAAGTCATAACCCTTTAATGTAAAAAATAAGAGAATCGTCCTTAGTACTTGCCTGTGGAACTCCACAAGTTATTTTTTTACTACCCGCTAATGTTTTTCCCCAATTTTCAAAAATTTGATTCCTTTTTGTGAGATAGTTTTGAAAAAAATGGAGGGGAGTCCCGCGATGCCAGCTTTTTCCCTTTTTAATTATAAAGTTTACTATGATTTACAGTGTCGAATGCCTTTGGCTAGGTCTAGGAAAATAGAAAGGTTTTTCTTCCATCGTCAAGGGCCGAGTATAGATTTTTGGTTAGTTCATGTATAGCATCTCTGTACATTTATTTTCCCTAAATCCAAATTGGTTAGGGAAAATAAGGTTATGTTTTTTCTAAATAGTTTACCAATCTTGTTTTAGACATTTTTTTAAGTACTTTGGCTAGATTAGAGATCAATGATATAGGTCTGTAGTTTTCGTCATTGTAAAGGGTTTTTAGCTTTATATACTGGAACAATTATGGCGTTTTTCCAGGTTTTCTGGAAATTCACCAGTTTCTAGTGCCAGATTAAAAATAAATGAGAGGGGTTGTACAATGAGATGACTAATTCCTTTGAGTGTTTTTGCTGTGACACCATCTAAGCCTAGTGCTGAGTTTGTCCTTAGATTATTGATGTTGTCTAATATCTCCTCATTGGATATTGGGAGATAAGAAGATAGAAGATGTTGGTCTGTTAATTTTCTTTATTATTGGTATTGGTAAAGAAACTCTGTTAGTGTTAATATTAATAGCCTAGGCCTACTTGGTTATTGATCACATTGTTTTCCTTTATGGTGCTAGCGAGATTAGGTCCTACATGAGTGAAGTATTCTACAAATGTATTAGCAAATTTAACTTCGGGTTGTCTTCAGTCTTATATATTTTATCATCAATATTTATTTCTTTAATTAGATTAGAGCTTTTGCATTTGCGATTTATTATTTCATTTATAGTTGTCCCCTACTTTCTGTGGGTTGTTATTGGCAGTCTCAATTTTTTTCTTGTAGTAATCTTTTTGGTACATTGTATCAAAAAGGAAAGATAATTTCTGTATAGTTTATATTTTTTTTTTAATGTGTTTTGTTTCCGCTGTATTATGTCCACTTTATTCTTACTAAGTTTGTTTTTTTTTAAGGTGTAACGCATCTCGTTTCCGATTGATGTTATTATCCCTTGAGTTATCCTGGCTTGATTTTGCGGAGTTTAGAGTTGGGTTTTATGACTTTATTTTGTTGTTTACTCTACTGATTTTGGAGATTCAGTTCTTGCATAAAACAGTCCATACGTTTGTAGCATTATTCTGTTTTTTACACATCTAGCCACTTCTCCTCTTCTAAGTTTACTTAAGTGAGGTTATGTCCAAAAGTTTTAGTTTCTTTTATAGGAGTAGCCACCTGCGGGGTGTCTGTCGAGTTTGAAAATAGTGCAATAGCCGTTAAAAGTGGTCAGTTATTGCAGTTTTTTAAAACACCCGATACTATATTGCATTTGTTAGGGTTAGTTGACTTAACAAAGATATGGTCAATGCAAGAAGTTGAGGTAGGGGTTATTCTAGTATGTTTTCTATACATGGAATGAAACCGTGTGAGTACATGCAGGTTAAATATTGGGCTCGATATGGAGTTTGACTATCTTCGTTGTCCGCTAATATATTTATATTTATGTCTCCAATAATAAAAGTGGTGCTGTATTTGAGGAGCGTTGTCCAGAAAAGTTTCTATTTTAGATATAAATTGGGTTTGGGTCCCCTTGACGGTGATCTATATTTAATTTTCCGTTACCAACTTTTTCGTTGTTTTAAAAAAAAAAGGTAAAGTTTGCCGTGTTTGCATTTAGTGTTATGGGATTGTCTATGGTTACCTTTTACCCTTGGCTAGGTTTTTTGCTCATATAAAGAAGCGATGCCATCAGCTTTTGAGTGTCGTGAGTCTCATGATGAAATGTATAATCAGGGATTATAAATGGTTCTTTTCTTTGAAGCTGAGTTTCCGTCAGTATAATTATGTCAACTTATATTCTAATTATTTAATACCACACACAATTCATCGAAATGCTTTCCTATACTTCTAATATTAAGCTGCATGACTTTGGGGTCCCGGAACTAAACTTTTGTCATTATTTTGAAAAACTTGATTTAGTTTCTAGGGGTTTTTTCCCAAAAAAAAAGGGGTAATATTTCACAAATAGTCATTGAAATTGAGGTTTTTGTATCCCCACGGGAACCAAAACGTCGGTTCAACGTAGTATTTTGGTCGGAAAGGTCGGACAAATGTCATTCGTTTTCAACTAAATTCCAACGTTGGCCAAACGTTGTTTTTTTGGTCGGAAAACCCCTCGGTTTGGTTTTTAAAGGGCGTTTTTCGACGTTTGGCTTACCGTCGGTTTTTTGAGGTGTTTTTACACCGGGGGGGGCCCCAATTTAAAACTTAAAAACAAAGAAAATATTGGTTTTTTTTCAAAAATTGGCAAGGGGGTTGAAGGTGGGGTTTTTGGTTTTATTTCCTTAAGTTAGGGGTGTTTTTCTTTTTTTAAAAACCCAATTGGGGAAATTTTAAAAAAACCGGGTTTGGGTGAAAGGTTCCCCTTTTTGGGGGGGGGGGGGGGGGGGGGGGGGGGGGGGGGGGGGGGGGGGGGGGGGGGGGGGGGGGGGGGGGGGGGGGGGGGGGGGGGGGGGAAATTTTTGGGTTTGGGCCGGATTGGGGTTTTTGGGGCCTACAAATAAGGTTTTTTGGGGTGGATATTTTTTATTTTTGTCCTCCACAAAATTTTTAAATTGGTTTTTTGGGGACCGTTTCCAAAAAGTTTCATTTTGGTTTTTTTGGGTTCCTTTCCCCGGGGACAATTTTTTTGGGGTTCCATACACTTTTTGGGTTTTTAAAATTGGGAATTTTTTCCCGTGGGCATTTTTTTAATTGGGATTTTAAAGGTTACCGACTTTGGCTGGTTTTGGCTTTTGGTAAAACCCCCAATGCAAGGGTTTTTTAGGGGGCGTAGCCACTAGTTTGAAATTTTTGGGTTTTAAAAAGGGGTTTCCCCGGAAAATTCCCAACAGTTGGTTTTAGAAAATTTTCCCCCCTTTACTTTATTTTACCAAAACCCCCAATTCCAAAATGTTTTTTTTTTTGGTCGGGACCCCCGGGAACCTTTTGTTTTTTGGGATTTTTTGTGGTTGGTTAATAAATTTTGGTTTTTAAAAATTTAGCTTGGGCCAATTTTGATTTTGTTCCCCCCAACCCAATTCGGTTTGAGTTTTTGGTGGGAAAGGGGGACTTTCCCGGGTTTTTTTTAATTTGGGGCGGTTTTTTGGTAAACCCCCAACGTTGGTTTTTTAAAGACTTTTTGGGGAAGGGTTGGTTTCCCCTTTGGTTTTGGGGGGGGAATACCCAAGGGAACGGTGTTTTTTTTAGGGGTGGGGAATCCGACGTCTTTTTGGGTTTGGGGATTTGTTGTGCGCCGCCGTTTTTTATCAACAGGGGGTTTTTTTAAAGACTTATCCAAACTTTGGCTGGGACGTTTTTTTTTTTGGTGCACATCCCCCAAGGGAAAAAGTTTTGGGTTTTAGGGGGGGATGCGACGTGGGTTTTTTTGGGGAAATTTGTGTGGTTCCGCCCTAATTTTTAACATTTGGTTTTTAAAAACATTATCCGACTTTGGGCTCAAACGTTTTGTTTTTGGGTCCCACATACCCTTTTCCAAAGGGTTTTTGGGTTTATTGGGGCCCGGATCCGACGTGGGTTTTTGGGTTGGGATTTGTGTGCTTTCCGGGCCCTTTAAATTCACTTGGGTTTTTAAAGACATTTTTCCGACTTTTCTCGCCTTTTGGTTTTAGGGGGACATCCCCAAAATGCAAGTTTTTGGTTTTTTGGTGGGTCCCGACGTGGGTTTTTGGGGGTTGGGAAATTTGTTGGGGGTTCCCCCCTTTATATCAACGGGTTTGGTTTTAAGACATTATCCGACGTTGGTTTTCGACTTTGTTTTAGCTGCACATCCCCAATGTCGAAGTGTTGGTTTTTTGGGCCGGGCCGACGTGGGTTTTGGGTTGGTTGGAATTGTTTTGCTTTCCGCCTTTAATATCAACGTTTTTTTTTTTAAACTTATCCGACTTTGGGCCCCAAACGTTTGATTTTAGCTGCACATCCCCCAATGCCCGAAGTTTTGGGTTTATGGTCGGGGGCCAAACGTCGGTTTGGGGTTGGGATTTGTGTGCTTTTCCGCCGTAAAATAAACATTTTTTTTTAAAGCCATTATCCGCCCGGTTGGTTTTCCGACTTTGATTTTACCCTTCACATCCCCAAATGTCGAAGTGTTGGTTTACCGAGGGAAACGCCAACGTCGGTTTAGAGTTTGGGGAAATTTGTTTTTTCTGCCAGATTGTGAGGGGCTAGTTTAGAGACTTTCCCAAAAATTGACTCATTTTTTTTTGCTTTTTGCTAACTTTTTTTTATTTTTTCATTTAAATTTTCACGGGGTTTGTTGTATGTTTTGGGTTTTTTTTTCCCCGCGACAAAAAAGGGGAAAACCCTCTCAAAAAAAATAAAACCTTTTGCAAGGAAGGTAAAAAAGGGGAAACTATAACGCTTTTCCCAAGCAAAGATAGATGGCAGAAACTAAAACGCAACATTCGGACCGATCAGTGATAGGGGCGAGCTGCTTGGGCGGGCGCTGTATTTCAGTTGGCTTAAACTTTATTTTTTTTACTTTCTAATCATTTGCAAAACATTGTTGATTATTTCAAATCGTACGCGTATTTTTTAAAAAATTCGTAATTAGGGGTCAGCTTTTTTTAAAAGGGGAAATTTTAAAGGGCCCTTTTAAAAAATTACAACAAAAAAATTGAGTTTATTTGATGATATTAGCAAGAAAAAAAAACCCACACTTTTAAACCCTTTTAAATCCCGAAAAAAAGTTTAAAAATTAAAATTGAATGATGAGATCAAATGATATTTTGCCAAAAAAAAAATTTTCCCCAATACAAATAATTTAAAAAATTTTTTACTTGATACCCAAAAAATCAAAAATTTTTCAAAGCAAATTATAGCCCTACCCCTTTTTTTTTTGCACTTTTTCATTTTTGGGGGTTTTTCATTAAACCAATGGGGAGTAGGCCTATATATTTATCTAGAAATACACTTAGGATTTCCCCCCGGTTTTTTTATACATTTATTAAAAGTGGGCCCTTTGATAGCTGATGGCCTATTTTTTATTATTGTTTTGAAATTTCCATAAGGGCATGACGCGTCATTCTGCGGACAGTTTTTTAAATCTTGTAGGTCATAAACCATTATAGTTTTTTTATAGTAAAAAATTTTTCCCCGAAATTTTTTATGATATTATTTTAAAAATTTGTTTTTAAATTTAAACAATAAAGGAAAATGGTAATGAAAGGCCTACTTAATTATAAAAGGGTTTAAAAAAAGGATTTTGGGAAATTGTGCAAAAAACGCTAATAAAAATTAAATTTAAAATATTTGTTTTGTTTTTTTTTATTTTTAAATTAATTGCCCTTTATTTATTTTAAAATTAAATCATAACAAACGAAAGAAATATATCTAAATTAAAAAATCCCCTAAAAAGCGGCGATACTTTTTTGTGTGTGTTTACTATGAGTTGTGAACATTTTTGACGGTTTAAATTTGTTTTGGGGGTTTTTATCGACCCTTTGCCTATATTTGGTAAAGCCCATAAAATACCGATGTTTTATTATGATATTATAATTTTTAAAAATTTAATTTTGGAAAAAAAATGTCTCCTTGGTGTCTCATGGGTGCTTTGGGGCCCCGGGTTTCTAAATATAGAAATATTTTTTCTGGAAAAACTTTGGCCCTCGCCCCCGCAAAATTGGGGAAAACTTTTTTAAAGTTTTTGGGCACCCCCATGCTTTTGAAAACCCAAAAACCCAAAAATTTTTGGGGAAAAGCAACGAAAATTTTAACCTGTGATTGTACATATTTTAAATTGGGTGCCCAAAACCCCCGGAATGACCTGCGTTTTTTCAAGTTCCCCCCATAGCGCCCCTCCTCCGACTATCACTGATCGGACGTTCTTTTTTTCGCCACCAGGTCCCCCCCTTTTGGGTTGGGAAAACGCGTATGGGCTAAAATATTACTAGGATGAAGTGGGAAAAATGGTGTACTTTAAAACCCGCCCATTCTGCTTTTGTGGTAAAAAATTGCTTTGACCATTCCCCTATTGTTATCATCCCAATTCAAATTTAAATCCCTTTGTTGCATTTGGTTTTGGGGAAAATTGTATCCCGATACTAGCACTAAAAAAACGTTTTTTTCCCTTCACAAACAAAATAGTAAAAATACAATTCATTATTTTTTTTAATAAAATTTTGGGGGATCGTTAAAATTAAATAATTTAGGCCTAAAAAGGGGTCGTCATCACCCCATTAAATTTTTTTTTTAAATTTTTTTTCCCTCTTTTTGTATTTTAGATTGTTGTTAGGCATTACGAAAAAGTTTTGGTTTTTTACTAGGGCATGTCTCTGGGTAGTAAACGGGCGATTTTTTTGGAAATTTTTTCAACAAAAAAATGAAACAAAGTACACAAATATACCCCAAATAGCATTTGGTAATTTATCAAATTTTCAAATAGTTCCCTTAAAACAACAATTTATAAGGAAACAATTTCAAAAACCCAATCATATTTCAATACATAATATATTTAATGTGTAACTAAATATAATTAAAAAATAAAATTTGGGTCTTATACAGAAAAGTATAATAGGGAAACTGTTGTCTTTAAAATTCTATTTTGTGCTTCACAAAGGGTTTATATGGGGTTTTTGATTTAACCTTTTTTTGGGGGGGGGGGAAAAAGGTTAATAATTGTTTTATGAAGAAATTGTTTGTGGCGATATAAAACATAAACTATTAAAAACCTTTGGGGGGGGGGGAATAATTTTGAATACATCAAAGTATTATTATAATACTATTTAAACCGGGTACTATTTCCCATTAGAATACATTTAACAGAGTGGGTTTTCGTATAGAAAAACCAAATTTTAAAAGGGGTCAACCAAAAATAAAATTTTATCACGCTAAAATTTTTTTTTTTAACATTATTTTGCCCGAATCGTTTTCCCAAATATGCAAACCAAACCCTGCTCCAAACTCGTTTTATTATTGCGCGGGTTTCATAAGGACTTCTCTCTAAACCAGGGTTTTTACCGATATTTATCGTTTGGGATAAAATCAATTTTTTTTTAAAATTGGGACATGAAAAAAAAAAAGCCAAAACCCGTGAGCAAGCTGCCAAGTTAATTCCCAATCCCCAAATAATGAAAATGAATAGTCAAATAACTGTTTTTTGATGATATATTCCTTGAAAGCATTTTTTTTTCATTTTTTTATTTTTGGTATTCAAATAAACTTTTTGTAGGCTCATATTATTAAAAAAATAAAAGGGAATTTTTTAAAAAATATTTTAAAATAATAAAAATTTTTTATTATTTCTATGTACAAAAAAATTTTATTTTAAATTTAAAAGAAAAAAATTTTTCGATTTGAAAGGGAAATATTTAAAACGGGTATTTGTTTAAAACCGGAGGGTTTAAAATTTTGCTGGCGCCCGGGGGAAAACCTAGCCAGGTACTTAATAGACGCTTCGCTAAGGGGTCTATAAGGCAGGGGTTTTAATTTAAATTTCCCAAAAATGTTGTTTAGTTTAATCGTGAGGGCCCGCTTGCAACTTGCGCGTGAAAAGTGTACTTTAAAACTTTTTTAACCTCAATAAAATTGAAAATTTTTTTCGGGGACTGGTTTAATGAGGTAAACCCGGGGTTATAAAGGTTTTTCCTATTTACTCCGTACCAACCCCCCTTATTTGTTTTATTTTTGGTCATGTTTGTATTTTTTATTTTCCCAAAAATTTAATTTGTAAAAACCCCCCCCCCCATAGCGTAACACAATATTTTTTTTATTAAGTATGTAAGGAAAATATATAAGGCCATCAAAATTAACAACAGTAAAACCCTCCCTGTAAAAAGTATTTGGCCGCGTTACCGTTGCTTTAGCTTCAACTTCATACAGTTACCCTCTATGACTGGGAATGTTTGGGGTAACCTTTATTGAAGTTAAATGTTGATGTTTTGTACTTAAATATCCTAAGGCTTTAACCCGGGGGTGGGTAGAGAGAAAAAGTGGAATAAAATAAAAATTTTTTCAGTAAAATTCTGGGTTTGCAGTATTTCAATCTTTGACCATGGTATTAAATTTAATCAATAGGTTCCCCTTTCAAACCCCCCCTTTGGGTTTTTTACCCTTGAAAAATACCCCAGGAATACCATTATCCCCCCATGGTTTTTCGAATTTGGGTTTTAAAAATTTTAATATATTTCGGGAACCCCAGTCACCTTTTTTCTTTGGTTACCACACGTATTGATGGGCCTTTTCCACCCCCCTCTTTTTCCTTAAACTTCTAACTTAAATTAAACAAAACTGATAAGCCTTCAAAAAATATTTTTAATTCAAATTCAAATTAAAATTCAAAATGCTTTTTTTTTTCTTTGCAACATCTTGGCAAAATTGGGGCCCGTACAAGTTTTTAAAAAACGCTTATTTTTTTTTAAAAAATTTAAATAGAAATAAAATTTAAATTTTAAAAAATAGTACTAAAAACAATTTTGACACCTAATTAGAAAAAAATCCCAAAAATTTAAATTGAAGTAGATTAGAAGTAATGTTGACAATGAAACGTTACCCTGGTGATTTTTATTTTAAAAATGCTGTTTAATTTAAAATATTTTTTATGTTTAATTTAAATTTTTTAAATCTCTGCTTATGTAAAGGTTTTTTTTAAATTTTTATCTTTGTAACTGTTTATAAATTTCCAAAGCCTTAACAGGGTCCCTGTTTGACAAATTAAGTCATTTTAAAATTTTTTAAATGTAAATTAGTGTTAGATTTTGTTTGGGGTTTGTATAAAATTTTTTTGGGGGGGAAAAAAGAAGGATTACCCTTTGACAAACGTAAAAACTTCGAAAATGTATAAACAAGGTACCTCCCGTTAAAATGTTTAACTGTACAAAAAAGTTTTCCCCCCAAAAATAATCTGTATTTTTTTTCCTACCTAGAATTCTGACGGTTTTTTTTGACATAAAATATTTCTTTGGGAAAATGTAAACCCCCCCCCAAACAATACCATCTTTAAATTTTTATAATAAATATTAAAAAATAAAATAAATAAAAATTTTTTTATTATCACAGTGATTGTTTTGGCTTTTTTACCTTCCCCAAAATCGGAAATCCCGGTTTATTATCACCCTTTTTCCCACATCTTCTTTTTTGTATTTAATGCATTCTGATTTTGGGGTTTCCCCCCCCCTAATGAAAACCAAAGGGCGCCGTGAAGGGGCACCAAAATCATGGGGTTTCTGCGGGTTTCCCGGGTATTTTCGTTAGGCGCCCGGGGGGTTTCCCCGAACTAAACCAGGGATAAAGTTGTTGAAGATTGCTGCATAGACCTAAACTGGCCAAAACCTCAGGTTTGACTTTTTTAAAAACCTGTCATGGGGGGAAAAGGGAACTAAAATGGACCGTATAAATATCAAACCCACAGCTGCTTTTCTAAAAACCCCCTCAATTTAACTCGTGTTCTCCCCGTATTGTAATGGGGGTATTCGTCGCGGGGTTTTGTACTTAAAGGAAAAGGGTTTATTCTCATTTTCTCACAAAGACAAAAAAAAAACCCCAAAACCACAATGATCTAAAAAACTATTAAAAACCCCCGGGGGAAAATAAATTAAATGGGGTCCGGGTTTGGTAGGGGAAGGTACGGATTAAATCGTTTTTCCAGTCCCGAAGTCATAACTCATCAATTTTTTTTCTATCTTTTTTTTAAATCCGTAAATACATAAATTTTAAATTTTCCTTTTAAACCGAAAAAGTAACACAACTTTTTTTTAGTATTATTTTAAAAAACCCAAACCTTGTCGGGCCACGCATCGAAGAGCGAACAATGCCCCCCAAGACCGGGGGTTTTAAATAGTAGACACTTTAAATTTTAATGCACACTATAAGTTAATTAAAAAAAAATTTTTGGGGACAAAACCCACTTTTCCTTAGTTATTTAAGAAAATTTCAATTTCTTTTTAAAGGGCCCCTTTTTCCTAAAACCAAAAATTTTTGAAAAATAAATTTTTCAAATTAAAATTTTAAAAAATACAAAAGTAAATAATTATTAAAAACCCGACCATAAAACCATTTTTGACAAAAAAAATATGATTGAAGTTAAAAAAAAACATTTGCGGAAATAAAAATGTACAAACTCAGAACGTATGGGTTTGAAGCTAAAGGCCAAAACCCAATAAAGACATATTTCATCAAATCGCCCAAAACCATCCTTTTAAAGAAAACAATGCTTTGGGCGTTATACTTAGGACAAACAAAAATACATATTATTCATGATTATTTTTTAAAAATGTTCAAAGCCATCACCAATTTTTTATTTTTCCTAGTCGGTGGGTTAAATTTAAAAATCATTTTTTATTTTTTACAATAAATTTTTTTTTGGCAAATTTAAAATTTCATGGTTTTTTTTTTCCATTTTCTATTTTTTGGGTATTTAAAAAGGGTTTTTTTTTGGGGTCAATTTTTTATTTTGAGAAAGAGTCGGGAAAAAGATTTTAAATATTACCATTAAATATACCCAAGAACAGCGAATATTTTCACCAAATTACCTGTTAATGTTAATGTTAATCTTTGGTTTCACGTGCTTTACAAGGCTCTTCGCGGCACAAGATTACTACAAAGATATCAAGGGGTTTTGGGTAAAAATTCATATTTTCGAGGGCCTTTTTCCCTTGTTTTTAATAAAAACCCAAGGAAAAACCAATAAAAAAAAAAAATTTAAATTTTATTTGTCCTATTCAAAATGAAAACAGGGTTTTAAAATGTTTTTTGTGTAATAGCTAATAAATAATCTAATCTAATAAAACGCCCAAAGAACGGTGTGTGAAAGGTAACCTCAAAAGGGTTTTATATTTTTTTAAATTTTAAAATATTAATTTTGAATATTTTCTTTTAGGGTGCTGGTCATTACATAAAATCGTAGTGAATGTTTTCAAGTACAAAATACAAAAATAATTTTTAAACAAGCATCTTAAAAATTTAAAATATTTATTGCCCAACACTGTTTCAACAACCTGAACTGATTTTCTACAGACACCAAAACAAAGGCCTTTCCCATTCTAAAAAAACCCCCGGGCCGACCTGGGAATTGCATTTCTTTTCCCCTTTTTAATATTCATGTCTAGTTAATCCGCCCACCAATGTTTTTAGTGGGCCCCCCATCCAAAATGAGCAAAAAGCCCTTCCGCCAAAATGAACGACACAAGGAAGGGTTGGGAGGGGGATTTTTTAAATTTTTTGAGTTTTGCTGGTTTGGGGCCATTTGGATACAAAAAGGGGTTTGGTTTTAAAACCTGAAACTTGCTTTTCTCCCCCCCCCCCCCCACAAAAATTTTAAGTGGGCCCTTCACGTTCTATTTTTTATTTTTTAAATTTTTAAACGGGATTGTAGGGTCGCAAAACATTTTTTTTAAAATTGTCAAAAATTTAGATCATTGATTATCGTCAACTTAATTTATTTAAGTCTTCATAAAAGTGGATACCATTGTATAATTTTTTTTCCAAAGTTTTGAAAAATGTATCGTTTTTTTTTCCACGAGTTTTACTTTTTTCCTCTTTCAAGCAGACTTGCGTGGGCCATGCCAAAAATCTGTTCACCCCTCAAGCGCCCGTAACAAATACCGACGGGCATTACAAAAATTTTAAAAGGTTTTTATCCCGGTTCGAGCTAGGAGTACCCCCGTTAAAAACTCCCCGTGGGAAAATTTAAAACCGGGCATGCCATTAAATGCCACTTTTTAAGGGCCCTGCTGCATTTAAAACCTATTCGTTGTTTTTTTGTTTTCAAACTTTTTTTTTCGTTTAGGGGGGGAAATCTGATCATCTGGAACATCCAAAAGAGGAAATGAATTTAAATTTTAGCACTCTGCTAATTCCCTCCCCGGATATTAATTTTTACTTTTCGCTTAATGTACATTGCACCCTTGCAAAAAAAAAAAAAAACCCCAACAACTGTTTTTCGTTTATTATTTTTTGTCTTAATGGTAAAAAAAGGACTGACAAAGGGTGATCGCCCCGTTGAAACATTTTTAAGAAACGCCCAAACCCTTCGGGTCCCAAAAAAGACATCTCAAAGCTGTGAGATGGAAGAAGGAAGAAACCTGTGTTATTTTCCTGGTTTCTGAAGAAAGGCCTGGGGAGCTGAGCTGATTTTGCATATTATCCACTCTTTCGGGGAAATTTCCCTATAAACGGTAAATTAAACGTTTGTTGTGTTTTTGTTTTTTTTAAAATTTTCTAATCCTAAAACCCTAGATCAAAAATTTTTAAGGGCCTTTTTTTTTTTTTTTTTTTCCCCATAAATTAAAAAACAAATAAAAAAACAATAAAAAATAAAAGCAAATATTTTGAGGGAAAAGAAGCCCCCTATGAAACGGCGGCCGGGGGGGGTTTGGGGGGGGGGTTTTTAGGATCCACGGGACATGCCCAAAACAAAAAATTTAAAGTTCCCCTTAAAACGGAAATACAGGCGAAAATTGATTGAACCTTTTTAGCATTTCCCAGGGGAAACCCTCAATTGATTCCCCAAATTTTTCCCCTTTTCATCTCCTTTTCCCTTGGGGTCGCGTAACTTCTAAAAAAATAGCTTCCGTCCCAATTTTTTTCGTTAAAACCTTTTCAAAATGTGCAAAAAATCCCCCCATTTATGCAAGTATTTAAATTAAAAGGGCCTTTTTTCAATACCTTTTTTTTCATGTTTGGGGTTTTTTTTTTAAAGGGGTTTGGGGGGGGGGGGGGGGTACCCCGTTTTTCCTTAAACGGGCGGAGGGCCCAAAAAGTTTTGGGGACGGGGATTAAAGTAAAAAAAGTGTAACCCTGTATTTTGTTGTTATTTTTTTTTTTTAAGGATGCCGAAAAAAAAATTATTATTTCCCGGGGGATCGATAAAAAAAGGGCCTGGGTTCATAGATTGATTTCGATTTGAATGAAATGCGTAAAACCCGGGTATCGACAAAGAATCCGCAGGTTTTCATAAAAGGGGGGAAAATTCAAAACTAGGGTTTAAAAAAATTTTACTAACAATTTTTTTTTTTTTCGGGCAAAACCCGGAAAACAAAAAACTTGGGTTTAAACCTTTGAAAATGCATATCCCCTTCACAGTTTTCATCCCGTTTTAAAGCGTATTAAATGATCATGTTTTTAATATTATTAGTGGAGGTCGTGAAAATAAACGTGTTTTTTTTATAAAAGCCAAAAACACTATATTTTTATCTTTAAACCAAAAGGGATTCCCCGTCCCAAAGTCATTTTTAAAAACAAGTTGTATCTTTAAAATTTTTTTATAGTTTTTTTTCCAAAATTTTTAAATTTGTTGATAAAATTTTAAACTAATTAAAATAATTTCAAAATAAAAAAATTTTGAAAACTTCAAAGACAAGTTTTTTGAAGGGGGGCCAAAAATCCTTTTGCTTTCAAAACCTATAAAATGAAAACTTTAAAAAACTATTCCAAAGTTTCCTATAATTGAGGGGGGAGGGCCTAATTTAACACGTAAAAATATCATATGTAAAAATGCTGGAAATTTTTATAACAGCTGGTTATTCATTAAAACCCAAATTTTTGGCTTTAAAAAGTTATTTACATTTTATTATTTTAAAAAAAAAAACTTTGCAATAATCCATTACACTTAAGGGCCGATCCCTTTTTGGGGGTTTAGTGATAAGAAAGAGGCTTTCGTGCGGGCGCTCGCTCTAAATTCAGGTTTTTTTGTAATTATTAAAAAAACAATGGAGGAAATCCCAAAATTTTCCCTTTTTCTGTTTTCCCACCCCAACCCGGAAATGATAAATTTTAAAACCCCATTTTGTTTGTGCATACCCCTTTTCCCATAAAAAAAATAAGTATCGGGGGGCGAATATTTTAAAAAATTAAAAAATTGTGGCCTTTAAAACGGGGCAAAACAAAAAAAAACTGGCCATTTTACGAGGATTAAGTTATTTTTTTTTTGTATATTTTTTGGTGATTACAATTTTTAAATGGCTATTTACGTTACAATTAACTGGCATATTTAAAGTTACAAAATTCGCTTCGCGAACGGGTTTTTTTTTCGTCGCGTTGATGAATGGCTTTTCATAATTTTTTTGTATGGCGTGGGATCTCTTTAAAATTTTTCAATCCCCCGCAAAATAATTTTTTTTTTTAAAAGGGAAATTTTTATAAAAAAAAGTATTAATTGCTATGGTATTAAAAATTTAAAATAATTTTTAAAAAATCTGGAGGCCCGAAAAGATTTTCTTTTTCAACGCGTTGGGTTTGGGGATTGTTGGGCAAGTTTCAATTGTTACTTTTTTAAATTAAATTTTCACCTCAAACCAAAATCCTAATTTTAACCTTTATTTTTTTTATTTAATTTTTTTTCAAATTTTTCTTTTTTAAAAGGAAATTTTTTAATTTTTTTAATTTTTTTTAATTTTTTTATTTTGTGAAAATTTTAATTTTTTTTAATTTTTTTAGAAAAAAATATTTTTTTTTTTAAAAATTTTTTTTATTTTAAAAATGAAAAATTTTTTTAAGATTTAAAAAATTTTTATTAAAATATTTTTGAATTAAGAAAAAGTTTTTCCCGGCTAATTTTCAAAAAAATTTTCCCCCAAATTTTAAAAAAAATTGAAAACATTTTACCCTTAACCTTTAAAGCCAGGAAAAAAGAAAAGGAAACCCCCAAGCTAAGGTTTTTGGGGGTTTATGAAAAGAACCCTTCCCTAAAATTCCTTTAAAAACTAAAGGGAAAACCGTAAAATAACAAAAATTTTATTTTTTTTTTTTTAAAATAAGAAAAGGAAAAAAAGAAGAAAAAAAAACCGGAAAAATGTAAAAAGAAAAATAAAAAACAAAGAGGGGGGGGAAAAAAAAAAAAAAACCCTTTAAATTTTTAGAAAAACCCAATTAAAAAATGGGGAAAAAATGAAAAAAAGAGGGAAAAAAAAAAAAAAAAAAAAAAAAACCTAAAAATAAAAGGTTTAAAAACAAAGGGGGGGGGGTTTTACAAGGTTTTTAAAAAAAAAATTTAAATTGCCTTTTCCGGGCAAATTTTAAAAAACATTGGGGAAAAAAGAAAAAACCAAAATAAAAAAAAAAAAAGAGAAAACCTTTTTTTCTTTTTTTTTTTATTAACCAAAAAAAAATAAAAAAAAAAAACCCAAATTTGTTCGGTTTCTTTCCCCTTCCCCCAAATTTTCAAAAAATTATTGAAACATTTAACGGTAGGCGTTAAAAAAAACCAAAAAAAAGAAAAAAAAATTTCACCCCCAAACTTTTTTTTTTTTAAAAATTGAAAAGGAAACCCCTTAAGAAATTCCCCCCTTTCCCCCCAAGAACCCTTTTAAATAAAAATAATTTTAAAAAAAAAAAAGGGCAAATTTGAAAAAGAAACCAAATTTTAAAATTTTTCTAGTTTAAAAAAGTTCCGGAAAAACAAAAACAAAAATTATTTTTTAAATAAAAATCCCGCAATTTTTGGTTTTTGGGTTAGGGGGGATTGGTTGGGGGGGGGGGGGAATTCCTCCCGTCGAGACCGGCAATTTTAAAATGAAAAATTTTAATTTTTTTTTTTTTTTTTTTGGAATTTTCAAGGGGAAGCCCTTTAAAAAGCCCCCGGGAAATTTTTTAAATTTTTCCTAAAACCCCCTTCCAAGTTAAGGGTTTAAACCCCCCGGAGGGGTTTTTTAAAATTTAAAACCCCTTGAAAGGTTAAAAAAATTTTATTTACCCAAAAACGAAAATTTTTGAAATTAAAAATTAAATGCCCCCCTTTTTTCTCCCTTTTATTTAATTCATTGAAATTTTTTTAATTAAAAAAAATAAAAAATTAAAAAATTAAAAAATAAAAAAACCCCTTTTTTTTTTCCATCCCCTTTTTTCCCCAAAAGCCTTTTTTATCCCCGGGTTAAACAAAGTAGGGGTTTTCAAATTTCAAATGGGGGGGAGGGGATGAAAAATGGTTTCAATTAAAGAATATTGGGGCTTAAAATTCAATATAAAAGGGGGGGACGTTCCTTAAATTTAAAAACGGGATTGTTTTTTAAGGGTTTTTCCCTTTTTTTTTAAAATTAAAAGAAAAGGAAAAAAAAAAAAAGGGGTTTGCCCTTTAAAAAGAATTTTTTTTGGGTTAAAAATTTTTTATTTAAATTTGAAAAAAAATTTAAATTTAAAGGGAAAAAAAATTAAATTTGTTTGGAATTTTTTACCCCTTTTTCATTTAAAAAAATTTGGGGGATAAAACCTCAGGTTTAAAATTTAAAAAAGAAAATGGTTTTCATTTTTTAAGGGTTGGGGCAAATGTCCCCCCCCCCCTTGGGGTTTCCCCCCAAAACGGTTAAATCTGCCAAAAATTTTAGGGGTTTTTTCCCCCAAACCTTCAAACCATAAATGGTTTTTTTTGAAACCCCCATTTTTAACCAAATAAAGGGGGGGGATTTTTAAAAATAAGGGTTTCGGGGGCCCCCTTACAAATTTTCCAATCCCATAAAATTTTAATTTTTTAAAAAAAAAGGGGAAAAATTTTTAAAAAAAGGGGGGCCCCCCAAAAAATTTTATTAAAACGAAAAATTTTTTGGTTTTTGAAAATAAACCCATCCCCCTTTTAAATTTTTGATCCATTTTTTCCAATTAAATTTTTTTAAAAAAGGGTTTTAAAAATAAAAAAATTTTTTAAATTTAAAATTTTTTTTTAACCCGTTTCCAACCAAAGGGGAATAATTTATTTTTTTTTAATAACCTTTTTAAAATTTTTCCCCAAAACCCAACCCTTAAATTTTTTAAAGGAAAAAGGGTTTTTTTTAAAATTGGGTTGGGGGAAAAAAAATTTTTAATTAATTCTTTATTTTCAACCGGGTTTTTCGGGAAGACCCCCAAATTTTTTGTTCTTTTCCCTTTTTTTTTTTTTTCCCCGGAACCCGGTTTAAAAAATTTAAATTTAAAAATTTTAATTAAAAAAAAATTTATTTTTAAATTTTTTTTTTTTCTCTTTTTTTGGGGGTTCCCCCTTTTTTTAAAAATTTTGGGTTTTTTTTCCCCCATTTTTTTACCCCCCAATTTAATAATTGGTTTTTTTGGAAAAAAATTTTTTTGGTGGGATTCCCAATAAAAAAAACTTTTTCCCCTTAATTTTCCAAAAATTTTTTTAAAAATTTTTTTTTCAAAAATTTTGGCCCCCTTAAACAACTTTTTTTTTTCCTATTTGCGGTTTTTTTTTTTTTGTTTTTTTTTCCAAAAAAAAACCCCAAAAGGACCCAAAGTTTTTTTTTTTTTTTTTTCTGGAAAAAAACCGGCCCCCTAAATAAATTTCCTTTTGGAACCCCCCGGGTTTTTATGGAATTAATTTTTTTTTAATTTTTTTTTTTTTTTTTTTTTTTTTTTTTTTTTTTTTTTTTTTTTTTTTTTTTTTTTTTTTTGACCCAAAGGCCAAAAAGGGTTTTTATTAAAAATTTTCCCTAAAAATTGGGGAGTTTTTCCCCCTAAAACCCAAGGTTTTTCCAAAAAATCTTATGGCCCGTACCATTTTTGGGGTTTAAACCCATTATTTTCATTTTTCCAATTTTTTGGGTTTCCCAAAAGAGTCAAAAAGGGACCGTAAAAAAAACAAAAATTCGAATCCTGTCTCGTACTTTATTAATTTAAAAAGTACCGTTTTTTTTTTAAACGTTACCATAATATAGCACACCTATTTCATAGCCTTATTTGTGTTTTTTCCCAGGGAAATTTTGAAACTTTTTCTCCCGATGACAAAAAAAAAGATTTTTTTTTATTTTTTTTAATTTTTCCCTTTTTTTGTTTTAATGTTGTTAAAATTGTTTTGTTCGCGTAAAAAAGTAAATCAATTTTTTGCTTCAAAATTTGAAAGGGGGTAGGGGTATCAATTTTGTAGGGAAAAACCCCAACCATTTTTTTTTTTTAAAATCCCTTATAATAACTGGGCATCACCAAATAAAATAATTTTAAAGGTTTTGGGAAAAAAATAATAAATAATACAGGTTTTAATATTCATACATAAGCCAAATTAAAAGTGCTAATTTTTCGTTGGGTTCATTTGCAAAAGATTAAGGTAAAAAATGTATTTATTTGATTTCGGTAACTTATTGACATTGGGTATAGAAATTACAAAAAATTTCATGTTAACCCCCTGCATTTTTAAAACCCCTTCTTCTTCAACTTGTTTTTAAAGATTTGTTTATGTATGGTCCCAATTTATGTTTTTTGTTCCTTTAAGGTGTAATATTCCCTTTTCCCCACAAACCCCCTCAAAATTCTGACTATCTTTGGGCTCTTAAAAACAGTGCCTGAAAAAAAAAATTTTTGTTGAACCTGTTTACCTTTTTTAATTGGAAAAAAAAAAAAAAAAAACGAAAAAAGTCGAGACTAAACGTTTCGTGTTCATTTTAAAAATTTGGTCTTTTTAAAACCCGGTTTCAAAAATTTTCCCCCATCGCATTTTAGGTTACTCTGTTAAAAAATTTAACAAATTTGTTAAAAATTAATTATGGAAAACAAACCATTTTAGTTAAAAAAATAATTTTATATAATAAAAAATAAAAGCAATTATCTTGAATTTTGGAAAATTTAAAAAAATGTTTTCCAAAAAAAATTCCAAAAATTTTTTTTTTTAAGTTTTTTTTTTTTTTTTTTCGGGGGGGGAAAATTTTTTTTTTTTTTGAAAAAAAAAAAATTTTTTTTTTTTTTAATTTTTTTTTTTTTTTTGAAAATATATTATGTTATTATTCAAACGTTTTTATATGATATATTCAATTATTATCAATTAAAAAAAAAAAGGTTTTCCTTTTAAAATTTTTTTTCAGATGTTATGAATTCCCCTTTTTTAATTAATTTTGTAGGGGTGCAGGGAAAAAGGGCGGCTGAACCCCAAAAAAATTTTTTACTCCCCCCAAATAAAAAAAAAAAAAAATTTTCAAAAAAATAAGTAAATGGAAAAGTTTTCTTTCAAGAAAAAAAATACTTTTTAAAAATTTTTAAGCCCGGGGCCCAACCCATTAAAACTACGTCAAAAGAGGGGTTTTAAAAAACCGGGCCCGGGCCCCCCAACCCTCCAGGCCCGCCTGGGGGCCCGCCTTCAAAATGCCGTTATTTTGTTTATTTGGGGTTTTTTTTCGAGCATGGTGTTGAAAGTTTTCCCCCTCATTGCAAGTATTTATTTTCAAAACCAAACCCTGAAAATTTCCCGAAAAACGACTGGACGACTGTGTAACCCACCCCTTGGGTTCAATTTATTTTCCCTTTATTGATGGTTTTGAAAATTTTATTTTAAGGGCATAACATTTTTATGTGAAAAACTTCCACTTTTAAAGTTTAAATCACTTAGGGGGGGGGGGGGGGGGAAAAACGTAAAAAAAGTAATTGGGGTTTCCCAAACAAAAATCACAAAGTACTTTATAATAAACGTGTACGGGACCAAATATCAAAAAAAAATAAAACTGTTTGCTTTATTGGGGAAAATTTTGATATAAATAGACGGGCCAAATTCTTCCCCTGCTCTGGAAAATTTTTTAAAAAACATGTTTTTCAGTTTTTTTTACTGAGATGGTAGAATGTCAATAAAAAAAAAAGCAATTTTTTTTTTTTTTAAAAAAAGGGGGGAAAAACCCCAAATTCCACTACTTTTTTATTTAAAACAAAATTTAAATTTAAATGACTATATTTTTGTTCTCTAATAAAAGAACCCCCTAAAATGAAAATTTTAAGGGGATCCCCAAAAAACAAAGAAAATTTAAATTTTTGTGATTTGCTTTGGGGGGAAAAACCCTTTGGGACGATTCCGGGTTTTTAAAATGTCGATGCGATTTTTTTCAAACTTTTTTTTTTTTGAAAAAACTAAGTGCGGGATTAAAATTGGGGAAAAAAACCTTTTTAAAATTTTCAAAAAAACTAAAATTTAAAAATCTTTCCCCTGTTACAAAAAAAATTCCCCAACATAAAATGTAAAATATTTTTTTTTAAAGAATGCCCCCCCCAAAAGGGCAAAAGTTGGGGGCCAAAAAACACCAAAAGAACGGGGCCAAACTGAGTCACACCCGCGTCAGATTTTAAAAACCCGGGCGGGTCACCGAAACGGGCTACTAATACAAAAGGTTTCCATTTTGCCCCGGCCTTAAATTTAAAAATTTTAGGGGGCCCCGGGGTTTTCCCGGGAAACGGGGGAAAAAAGGGCTCAACCAAACACTTTTTCCCAAAAATTAAAAAAAAAATAAAAAAAAACAAATTTTTTTCAATTTATTTAAGGGTTTTTTTCAAAAAAAATCCCCAAATAGACTTTTTTTTTTTGGGTGCAAAATTAAATTTTTTTTTTTTTTTGACAATTATGTTCGGCCCCAAGTTCCCAAATTTAACCCATCAAAGCTGGTTTAAATTTTAATCCCAAAATTCCAAATCCCCGCCCAAAAAATTTTTTTTGTGCCCAAATTTGTTTCCCTTTTCTTTTTCTTCTCACTTAAATTTAAATTTAAAGACCCAAATACCCCTTTTTCTAATTGGTTTTTTTTTGATTTGTTATAATTGGTTAAGGTTTTTTTACAAAAAATGAAAAAACCTATTTTTATATTTCCAAAACCAAAATTGCAGTCCAATTGGGAAAAAGGGGGCGGTTTGGGATTTTACGAGATGATGTGTCCCCTATTTTTCCGGGGGGGGGTACAAAAAATCCAAATATTCCCAAAGTGAAAGGGGGCTATTTTGGGCCCCCACAGCAAAAAAAATGAAATGTTTAAATTTAAACTGGGGAAGGGGGGCCCCGGGGCTGCAATCTCTGATTATGCGAAAATTTAAAATAGCCCCAACCCCTTATCTTTCTGATACCAAATTTCCTGCCTTTTCCCATACCCCCAAGCTATCCCAAAGTCTGCCTTTTCGTTCTAAACCCACCGCTTGTCCCCCCTAACCCGTTGTATTTTTTTTTGGGCCCATCTAACTAACCCCTTTTTTTAAAAACCCACCCACCCACCTCCCACCTGCCTACCTAAACCAAACCCCACCTACCTACCCCATCTACCTACCTACCTACCTACCTCCCACCTACCTCCCCCTACCACCTCCTCCACCTACCTACCCAACCTACCTTTCCCCCAACCCACCTACCTACCTACCTACCTAAAATAAAGGGTTACAGAGATTCCCCCCCCCCTACTTCTTTTTTCTAAGGGGGACTTCCTTTTAACCCCGAACTACCTTACTAACGAACCAACTTTTTCAATTTCTACAAAAACTATAAATCCCCCAAACCCACTTTTTTTTCCTACATTTAAAACCCACTAAGTTCCCACCACCCCAAAAAACCCAATAATAACAATTCCTATCCAACTGCATACCAACTTTCCCACCTTCTTTTCCCTTTTGGGTTTTATAAACCTCCTTCCCCCTACACCCTTTCCCCCTGGTAAGTCTACTTTCGGGTTCCCCCCCTACCAGGGCCCGACAAACCCCTTCCCCTTTTACCTACCAAACCCCCTACCCACCAATTTTATTCCCCCGTACCTTCTCAAAAACTTCAGTCCCCGGGTTGAAAGGTGGAGAGTAATCGATCACGGAAACCCCCACCCCAATTAGGGGCTCACGAGTTTTCGACTTACAAAAGCTACATGGTGGGTAAAAATTATCTTATGTGGGGAACGATCATGTTTTAGTTTAAAAATGCCCCGGTTTAAAAAGAAAAAAAAAAATAGACTGTTTTTTACTTATGTTTTTTTGACCCTTTTTTTAAAAACTGACCCTTTTTTTTGTAAGATTTTTATTTTTTTTTTAAGTTTTTTAATTTAATTTTCTGAAAAGAATCTGTAATTTTTTTTAAATTTTTTTCCCCGTATTTTGGGCCCAAAAAAAATGAAAACACATTTTTTTTTAAATCTCTCTCTCTAAAAAACCAAAATTTTTAATATATATTTTTGTACAAAACTTTGGTATTGGTTTTGGGAGTCATCCAAAAAACGAAGGTTTTTGGAAATAATGTTAGTGGGCCAACAAAAACTAAAAAAACCAAAATTTTTTTTTTTAATAGTCCCAAAGATAAACCAAAATTTTACTTTAATCTGCCCCTAACTAAAAAAAATAACGTTTGGGGTTTATTTGGGGAAAACTAACTAAAAATTTAAAAGTTGTGTATTTTTTTTTTTTTTTTAAATTGTGGGCCTTTTTAAATCGGGGGTGGGAAAAATAAATCCGAAGTTGGATACAAAGTCAATCAACCAAACCCCCCCAATGTTATTAAATTTTCCCGAAGAATACTTTACTAAATACAAGGGGCATGTTAAATTTTTGGGTAAAAAAAAAAAAAAACCAAAATTTGGGAAAAAGTTGAACTTTAAAATTTTTTAACCCAAAAACCCAAAACCCCCAAAGGGGTTGATTTTAATGGGGTTTTTAACCAAAAAAAAAAACGTTGGATAAACGTTTGGTACCAAATAAATAAAAAGAGGGCTTTTGGGCCGGGGCCCCAAACCAAAATCCTACGTTTTTGGGGAAAAATAATCAACCCACCAAAAAACCCACGTTGATTTGGGGTTTAGTCGGGTTTTCCCCCAAAAAAAACAAAACGTTGGTATATACTCCCTTTCCAACTAAAAAAAAAAACGCGGGGCTTTGGTCGGGGCCCCAAAAAAAAAAATTTCCCACGTTTTGGGGAAAGTAGTCCCCCCAAACCCAAAAACCCCCACCCTTGATTTTAAGTCGGTTTTTCCAACCAAAACAAAAAGTTGGCCACCGACTATAAAACAAGGTTGGATTTTGGTCGGCGACCGACCGTCCGATTACTACATCGAAAACTTAGTTGGCCCGACGGACATAACTACGTAGTTTCGGCGTAGAAAATAAACGTTGGCCCGGACCAAACCGAAAACGTCGGCACAACGTCGGCGCGACGTATGTGTTCCCGCTGGGATTCTATCCATGGTTAATCTGCTTTGTTAGGGTTGTAGGTGAGTTAGGTTTGGTTGAGTTTCCTAGGGTTGGCTTGCTTCTTGTTGTTGGCTGGTGTTGGCGCTTCTGTTGGGTGATTTTGGTATGTCGGATGGTGAATTGATTCTATTTGTTTTAGTAGTCTCGTCCTTTCGGATGAAAATCCTTCCGTTCTTCACCCAAGCATATTTATAACCTAGATTCTTGGTGTTACGAGCCATCCAGAAAAAGGTTTTTGTTCGTTGCCGTTAGGTGTTCGTTAATAAAGATTTTATTATTACAGTTCTTGAAACCTATGCTGCCGCGATCAGTAAACGCGTTTCCTTTTTTGAGCTCCATAATACGGTCTCGAGTTTGCTAGAGAAAAGCTTCGCAATTATTGGAGGGGGTGATTTTGGGGAGGCAGCACTGGCCTTGCCTCGGTGACAGTATTCGATTTCGTTTGCTCCACAGAAATCACCAAGTCCCAGTTTTTGTATTGTCAGGCTGACCAGTTCATAGGTGTCTTCGCCTCTGGTGGTTGGGATACCAGTGATTTCGAGGTTGAAGCTCCTCGAATGTTGTTCTAGATCATTTACTTTGCTTGCAAGTGCATCATTTTTCTGTTTAAGTAGCAGGTTATTTTTCTTTGCACTTATCTAGCTCACCTACTAATCCCTCGATTTTCCTGGTTTGAATTTTGTTTTCTCGTAGGAGCTCGTCATGCGTTCTTGCTGGTATTCTAAGATTTCGTGATATCTCTGAGAGTGCCCAGGATATCAGTTATTGCCTTAGTAATGGTATGCAGGCCTAGCTCTGGCTTTGTACTCACGTTTTTTTATTCGGTTTTGTATTTGAACCGTTTGGTCAGGATGCTATTAAGCTCCAGGCTGGAGACTAGCTCATCTGGTGGAGAGTGTAGGCCTAGGCCTAGGCTTACGCCTAGGCCTGTAGGCCTGGGTCCGTCGTCCTTAACCTCTTAAATCACGAGGCCTACTCTTGGTGCAGGGAGGGCACGTCCAGAGTAGTGAGCCTCGTCATTTTTAGGCACACACATTTACGTGAGCAAAAATGCCACACTCCTCACTGCATTGTGTACTGAGAGAAGAACGTTTACTATATTTAGTTTACATAACTCACATAGAACAATAGCTCGTCCTCCCTCCTTTGGCGCCATGTCTTATGTAAAAAACTCATATCATTTATAGAAATGATAAAGGATCTGGACCTTCAGCCCAATCACATGCTAGTAAGTTTTGATGTTTGTCTTTGTTCACAAACATCAAGACTGAGGAAGCGATAACGGTATTGAATGATGCCATGCCTTTGGCACCTCATATTGTTAATCTGGCTAAGCATTGCCTTAACTCTACTTTTTTCACGTTTGAGGGAGAGTTGTATGAGCAACCTAGTGGAGCTCCTATGGGCAGCCCTCTTAGCCCAGTAGTCGCCAACATTACATGACCCATCTCGAGAAGAAAGCTCTTAGCACGGCCATTATTAAACCAGTTTTCTGGAGACGTTATATAGATGACATAGTTTGCATTTGGCCAGGCACTGCGGATGAATTAAAAGAATTTCACAACCATTTAAATAGTATTCATCCAAAGATTCAATTCACCATAGAAGTAGAGGTGGATAAACGTTTACCGTTTCTTGATGTGATGCTTACGAGACTTGACAGCGGAAAGTTGGGCCATGCTGTTTATCGAAAGCCTACCCACACAAACCTTTATCTACAAGCTACTTCACACCACCATCCAGCTCAAAAGCATTCAGTCATCAATTCTCTCGTTTCCCGGGCAAAACGGTTATCAGATGATCAAAGCTTCCCACAAGAAAAGAAAGCCTTGACAGCTGTTTTGAAGAGCAATGGCTATAGTGCGGTCAACATCCGGCAGGCTTTCAACAGAACTGAGGTAAAAAAAGAATTGATTGAGAAACTGAAAATCCTCCGAAACTCGCTTCCCTGCCATATGTGAAATTTACTACTGATCGCATAGCACGTGATCTTGGAAAGCTAGACATCAAGACAGTATTTAAGCCTTTAAATAAAATTTCTACCATGTTGAGATCGCCAAAGGACCCAGTACATCTAGCCGGAAGTGGAGTTTATAAAATCCCTTGCAAGTGTGGCTGTAGCTATGTAGGCCAGACTTTAAGGACAGTGGCAACAAGGGTAAAAGAACATAAAAACCATTGTAACAAGGGTCACGTCGAGTTGTCTGCAATTGCTAAGCATGCCATAGACAATATGGCTGACTCAAGGCATGAGATTCTTTTTGATGAAACGAAAATAATTTGCCAAGAAGCTGCGTTATGGCCTAGACTCATAAGGGAGTCAATTGAAATTTCGAAAACACCTAACAATATGAATGGAGATGTAGGTGGCTACAAACTTAGTGATTCGTGGATTCCTGCCATTAATTTAATTATCACCTCTCAGCAGAGAAATGCGATCAAACCAAGAACTACCACCAGATCAACAACAGCATCAACCATCATCATCCACAAGACCAACCTACACCACTACCACCACCTCCACAACCACCTCAACCACCACACACAACAAACAACAACAACTAGAGCCGTCCACCGCCAACCTGGCACTTCAAAGAAGAAGTGCAACGGTTGCAACAGAGGCAAACAAACGAAAGACCAGCAATCCCTTGAAAATGTCTTCCACAGTGAGGACGCTACGTCGGGAAATCAAGAATAATGTAAGTTATTCACCACCACGACGCGACGAAACATCCCGTCAATGTTATAATTTCTCTTCAATTAATATATTATTAATATTATTATTATTATTATTATTATTATTATTATTATTATTATTATTATTATTTTTTTTTTTTTTTAAATTTCAACTCAATTTATTGTCACAAAACAGAATATCATTGATACATCTCAAAGAAACCCACAAAGCCCCATTACGCGGCTCAATCCTGTGGAAAAAAACAAAATCACCATAATCTAAACAAAAACAACCATAGAGGAAGAAACCTGTTTGTTCGAAAAAAAAAAACATTAAACAAATCATAAACATTAAGTAACACCTATTGAAGTAGATTAAGCTGTAATTAGCCGGAGAGCTCGCAACATAAAGTCCTCGCCTTCATCAAGGTACATATGGTTTGGACCATTGGAAAAGAAGCGGAGCGGAAATTCAAGTCATTTTCAAAAATGCGGTCTTACAGTAACGTGGTCGTTGACCGTCAGGACGCCCCCAAAGTGCGGCCCAAAAAAAGGTCAAATCTAGCCCCTATTAAAGTTATAGAATTGATAACTTAGAAAATTATAGAAAGAAGTTAGCCCAGAAAATGACATATCACTCGTCAGACGGGCTGCAATGGGCCGTTGAACCGCAGATGCCCCCAAAGTGCCCAAAAAAAGCGTCAACTCTGCCCTCATAAGGGATTACATGATTCAACCATACGTCATTTATAGGGAAAATTACTACAAAAACGAATATTACTCGTCAGACGGGCTGCGTTGGCCGTTTGAACCGTCTCAGATGACCCCAAAGTGCCCCACCCCCCCCCCAAAAAAGGTCAATTGCCACATAAGTATACATGATTGAAACATAAGAAAATTATAGAAGAAGTTAGCCCAAAATGAATATCCACAGCGTCAGGCGGGCTGCGATGGCGTTGACCCGTCAGACATCCCAAAGTGGGACCCACAAATATGGTGCAACTCTTGCCCTCATAGGTATACATGATTTCAAAAATACGTCATTTTATAGGGAAAATTACTGAAAAATGAATATCACTCGTCAGACCCGGTCTCCGTTGGGCCGTTTGACCCGTCAGATGCCCCACAAAGTCGGCCCCCCCAAAAAAAGGTCAAACTGCCCCTATTAAGTTACATGATTAAAAATAAGAAAAAATATTCGAAAGAAGTAGCCCCAAAAAATGAAATTTCAAATCGTCATTTGGGGACGGGCTGCGATGGGCCGTTGACCCGTCAGACGCCCCAAAGTGGGCCCAAAAAAAGGTCAAACTCTCGCCATATTAAGGGTATACATGATTCAAACATACGTCATTTATAGATAACATTACAGAAAACGAATATCACTCGTCAGACGAGCTGCGTTGGGGCTTTGACCGTTTAGGTAACTCCAAAAAGTGGGGCCCCCAAAGATGTTCGAATCTTGCCCTAGACGTTTGGCCAAGCTCGGGCATCTTGTTTACAATGATAAATGCCCTTTAACAACACGCTTGATCGCAAATCCAGTTATCTTGACATACAGACAAAACGTACGTTATTTACCTTAAATGTTATCCCAAAATCTGGCATTTTGGAGGCTGTTCAGAAAGGATGAGTTGTGTGTCGCTATCCAAGCACATTTTGATGATTGAAATAAATTGTGTCTCCTACACAAAATTGGTAAATGTACTACAAAATTAACCAGTTTGTGTCATATTACGGTCAGTTAAATAAGAAAGTGAGAAATTGGAAAATGATGCCCTAGATACCACTGATTTCACATGGGTTTCTTAACCATTTAGTGCATAGCCACAACCGATAGGACCACCGAAGAAAGAGCTTCCAAGTTGATCATCAGAGTCCAGACCTTCTACCTCTGCGCTACGCGTCAAAGCCTGGTTCTTCGGCTAAGCACCTGGTTTTATTGTATAGACAGAAATTTAAAAAAAAATCCAATAGGTTATATCTATATATAGTATATAAATTATATACGATAATCTATATATATATATAATATATATATCATATAGAGAGAGAGAGAGACGAGAGAGAGAGAGAGAGGAGAGAGAGAGAGAATGGTCGAGAGAGAGGAGAGAGATGAGACGAGGAGGAAGAGATGTGGTGGGGCACTAAGTGCGTGGGACGACGATTGAGAGAAGAGGAGAGAGAGATGTTAAATACAGACCAAGATTGGTTCCAGGAGATCGTACCCGTTTGTCACTTGATGCGATTAGCCATTGCGATTAGAAGTAGAGGATTTCGATGAGGGGATGATGACATAGATGTTCGGAAGCAGCGTACAGATGTAAAGATATAAATGTGATAAAACAGTTTTTTATTAATTCTAATCCTCAATTGTCTTTAACTATGAAAAGTATTTGCATGTTTCAAGCATGTAAAGATTATTACGTAGTTCTGATATGATGCTGAGTGCTAATAAAATGTTTAAAGCGTACAAGGCGTTTACAGTGATACGAATGTGATAGAAGTTTTGAATTTGAAGTTAATTATACCAAACCAATTTATATAAAATCATCTTCAATTGTTTGCCAACTTATATAAATACTATCTTGTTTATGATTAAAACACATTACAAATCTTACTTGTGAGTATGATGATGATACTTTGAAGATTACTGTATAAAAAGTTGGAAACATACGGTGATAACGAATGTAGGAAGTTTTCACGATGTTTGGAGGAAATACCAATTGATATATTCTAACCCTCAATTGTTTTTAAACGTATAAAAAACTCTTGACATGATTCAAACATATTAAAGATTATTGCTTAATAGGGTTAGACTTATGATGATTAATATTTACGTAACTTATGATACTATGATATGATACTTATGTGATAAAATTAATGGATGTCAATGATTTTCTTGTATCGTTCTACAATATGCAATAGTTTAAAGCGATATATTAATAGCAGAAACCGTATAGTATCATGTAACAAGTAGTAAATTAAACACAATCTCATTTGTAAAAAAAAAAAAAATTAAAATAAAAACACTATTGACAGTTTAATAACCCTATAAACCTATACTACACCCATTTGTAATTAATTATATAATTACCATTAAACGGAAGTATAACATGTCTCCTGATTTAACATGATCTAGATTCTAGATATTCCAAAAAAAATAAAAAAAGTGGTAATGCACCGGGCTCAATGACCCACAATATGCGAAAACATCTTGACACATATATCGCACAAATCCGATGAACCAACATAATTCGTAAGTATTCGAGACCAAAAAATTTTTTTTTTTTTTTTTTGGGGGGGGGGGGGGGGAAAGTGGAGGGGTAAGGCCCCACCACAAGCCAGTTTCGACGAGGATATTCTTTTCCTTGGTAAATTTTTCTATATATAAAATGCACGTATTATTTAATCAGTTTTCTTGATTGAGGGCAGATTTGACTTTTTGGGGGGGGGGGGGGGCACACTTTGGGTGTTGCTAATCTGACGGGTCAACGGCCCAAACGTATAGCCCGTTCTGACGAGTGATATTCGTTTTTTCTAGTAATTTTCACTATAAAATGACGTATGTTTGAATCTATGTATACTCTATGAGGGCAGAAGTTAGACCTTCTTTGGGGCCCACTTTGGGGGGTTGACGGGTTAAAAGGCCCCTCGGCCGGCGTCCGTCTGACGAGGTGATATTCATTTTTTGGCTAACTTCTTCTATAATTTTTCTTATGTTTCAATCATGTAGTACTTCAATAGGGGCAGATTTGACCTTTTTTGGGGGCATCCTGACGGAGAAGGTCAACGGCTGTTTAACGCAGCCGTCTGACGATGATATTCGTTTTTTCTAGTAATTGTCCTATAAAAATGACGTATGTTTTGAATCATTCATACACCTTATGATGGCAGAGTTGGACTTTTTGAGGGCCCCACTTTGGGGCGTCTGAAGGGTTCACCGTCCATTTGCAGCCCGTCTGACGATAGTGATATATATTTTTTTGGGCTAACTTCTCTATAATTTTGCTTATGTTTCAATCAGTATAACTTAATAGGGGCAGATTTGACTTTTTTGGGGCCCACTTTTGAGGGCCGTCTGACGGGGAAAAACGCCCCAACGTTTGACTTGTATAAGACGCGCATTTTTGAAAATGACTTGAATTTCCTCTTCTATTCCAATGGTCAAACATTATGTACCTATGAGGGGAGACTTTATGTTGCGAGCTCTTGGACTATAAAACTACACAAATTGAAATAAAACCACAAAACCACGTCAAGGCTTGTTAAGTTATTAACAACAAACATAAATACAGCTAAATGATGAGTACGAAACAAGGCAAGAGCAGAAACAGATTTAGGACCAAGAGCATTGACATTTTGACAAACAAATGTATTTATTTCTTGCTGACCTCACGGAAATTTTTGTAAAAATGTAATAACTTGATCAGGCAAGTCATCGAAAGACTCGGGGGACCTAAACATCAAGGCCCTCTGACCGTATTTATTATTACTTCTAGGAACTTCAAATTTTTGTTAACCTGACTACGTGTCCATTGGTTTTGCCTGCACAAGAATTCTATAATCATTTTTAAGTAATATTTTATTAAAAGTTGGAAAGTGAAAAAGCAGTCAACAGGAGAAGATTGCAAAAGGGTAGTCCCCGATGTCGACAGAGTTTTGACAATACGTGGTCTTATTGCGTAATAGCTTATTTGTAGTAACTCGAATTTTATTTAAGTGGCAGTCAGTGGAATACCCCCATGCATAGACCAAAGATAATAATAGATTCTGAATAAGAGGCGAGATATATACATTTCGCAACACTGAAAAGGTAAAACGTATTTAAGAAAAAAACACTGACGGAGGCAGGCTCGTAGGCGGCTTACAGATCGCAGTCAATTGAGGTACCCAGCTGAAATAGTTTATCAATCACGAATCTAATCCAAATAAATAGCGAGTAACATTCTCGAGAAAATCACGCATGCACACCTAAGTGGATCTACTTTGATTATGAAACATTCAGTGGAATGAGTGATCACCTGACATCACGGAGGACAATCTTGTTTTTGAGGTGCACGCAAATGAATTATTTGTTTTATGTGCATTAAAAGGGGTATTAACCGGCTAAAACTAAAAAAAATATATTTCGTTCAGGCTTAACTAGTAATGAATTAAGCAAATTAACAGAAAAACTTTTGGGGCCACCATGATCTCCCAAAAAAAAATTGTCAAAACATGGATATTTTCGAGCTAGGTCCATACGGGCCCAAAAAATCTCCCATAAGAAAAAACATAGGGGACGATCTTTATGCCCGTGCCTTGGAGGATTTGATCCAAAAAATATTGGCCATATTAAGTACGCGACAGCCTTTTTGTAAATTGCTTTATTTTGTTTTGTAATTTGGGCAAGTAGTTCGGTCCAAAATATGCTGATTACCAAGATGGGGGTTGTGTATTCGCATGGACATGCATTATTTTTGCGTAGAGGGTAATATTTGGGCACAGTTTCAAGACACGATGTTATAAAGGGGCATTTTAGATTGGTACTATGCTCTAGGTATCTATGTGGACCAAAACAAAGAAGCAGGTTATAGCCGATTTAGGAAAATTTTCCAAAAACACACAATTTCGCCAATGTCTGGATCAAAAAATAAAAAATCGTCGTTAAAATCACAGTACAAAAGATAATTTTATTAAACGGTCATTTAAGTTGTAGTATTGTGCTATAGATCACGAGTTAAAAAATATTTTTTGGGGTTTTAGCCCTTTAATTATTAATTCTATATCATGAATCTCTTTAAGAAGGTTAATCAGTTATTATTTATTATTATTACTATTATTAGTATTATTATCTATATATCAGTATATTATTATATTATTATTAGTATATTATTATTATATATTATTTTATGTATTATTATATTATGAGTATTTAGTATTATTTATTATTTATTGGATATGTATTTCATTACAAACGGTCAAACCGGAGGCTAACATGTTGTACGGAATTTACGGTCAAAGTACTTCCATGGTATATTCTATATACATACCTACATTATTAATTCGTCTTAACTCTAACTAAAAATAAGTCATTTATAAAATTGTAGATGAGTGTTCTTTCTGTGTGTACGGTCGTGCGATTTTCTCGTCGCCATCTAGGCATTTGCTCTTCGGACTATGGGGAAACACCCCCCGTGTAGAAACATGGTCCAGGATGGAACGCTTGTTCTCGGAATCTCCTGAGAAGAGTCATTATTAGTTTAGAAATGTATAGATAGAGTCTATTCTAAAACGTGGTATGGGAGTATTACTGCCTTGTGATGTTCTCTTGTCGATGTAAAACATTGGGTGGAAGATCTAGTTGTTTAATGCTTCATGTAGCTTTTCAGTACGAGGCCATTAGCCGATATAAGTATGGGATGGATTACCTTCTGTTTCACATCTTCTTGATCTCAATTGCAAGTTCACATACTTGTCAATTTTTTTCTTCCGTTAGGATCGACGTTATGGCACATTGGGACAGCAACGTCAAAAGGGAATAGTTTCTTGTTTCTTTTGTCAATTATAATTATATCCGGTCTGTTGTGATGTATAGTTGGTCTGTTATTAACTGTGCGTCGTCATATAATTGAAAATCTTTGCATCTAGTACTTCTACGGTTTGTATTTGTAGTAAGGTGTGTGTGTAATCAATGAGGTTGGTAATGATTGCTAGTTTTGGTGAAATAATGTTAGTACTTGTTATGTCTGGGAAGGAACCGTTTGACATAGGACGCGCACCCGGATATGATGCGTTCGATTGTTTCACCCTTACACGACATTTTTATATGATCGTTTACTTCGCATCTTGTATAATTTATTTTTTTTAATTTTCGTTGGCATCACTCGTCTGAATAGCCAGCAAAAACCTTCTGTTTCTCCAAAAAGTTCCCCGTTGGTTTAACACACCTATTGAGGCTTTAATATCTACGTGACCTTTATGTTAGTTCATCATACTGTCTTCTTGTGGTAGGCGCTCTTTTTGAGCGGACGTAAATCTTTTGACGCGTCAGTTATTGAGTTTCCCTTGTAGATTGACATTTTCGTTTGCTGGATTGAGTGGGAGTTAATGATTTGTCAGCTAGCACCACAGCCTATGCAGTGTTGAATTGGTTGCTCTTTGTTAAAAAAAATATTTCTTTAAAATGGTCTAGTTGTTATAATATAAGTTTTCAGGATTCAATAGGCCTCGTCCTCCTTGTCTCGTGGAAGTGTCAATCTCTCTATTGCTGATTTAGGATGATGCCATTCTGTGTTTAGTAAGGTAGTACGACGTTAATATTCCAGCGCCTGGATGTCTGTCTGTGTCCATTTAATGGATTTCCGAAAGGAATATGTCAGTACTGGTTATAGCATTATGTATTTATTGCTGTGTGATCTTGCTTTACCGTTTAGTTGCGTCTTGCGGATAGATTAGCGGCTTCTTGTATGTATCTATCAAATTTTCTTTCATTACTTTAGTTCAATTCTGGCAGCTTGTGGGAATCCTAAATATTTGTATACATCGTTATTTCATCCATATCCAATCCTATGTTCCCGCCATCTAGCTGTGAAACTCGTATGCTGCGTAATCTTACCCTTTTCGATATGTAGCGTTCTATGACACTGTCTACTCCAAAAACTCCATGGCAGATATCTTGACTAAATTCAAATGTAGTATTGGATTAAATTGTTTAGGTGAACAAAATTTGAATGCATATATAAACTTTAGTCATCCATGTAGAATAGGTGAGAAATTGTGTAACATCCATATTATTGTCCTTAATTTTAAAATCCGTACTGTAACGACTCATTCAGCATATGCGACAGTGGGTTTTAATGACAGACAAAACCATAAGCGCTAAATGAGCGCCTTGGAAAATGCTGCATTTCCAAGGCATTTTAAATGCCACGGTTAATTGGATTGGAATCTGTAGTATCTGCTGGTTTTTCATATTAGTTTTAGTGTTGTTCTCCCATGTCTTCATTTACTGTCGCTTGTCAATACAAGCTTTTACAATTACTGGGTTGATTTTCATATATTATATGTGTAAAATCTGAAAAGCCATGTGTTGTGGTTTGAGTCATAAGCTTTCTTGTCGTCAATGTAGTTTACATGAATATATTCCGTTTCTTAGTGTCGTGCTGGGTTCATACAGTAGAGTCAATAATGAGTTGTTCTTTACATCCTTGAGAGGTCTTACAGCAAATCCTTTTTGTTCTCGGCCATGATATGTATTCTTCGCAATGCGTATATACATTTATTTGTTACGCATGAAGTCAATATTTTTTTCTATATATAGTTGGTAGAATGTAATTGGTCGAGTATTGTACTTGGGTTCTTCGTGTACATTATCTTTCGGGTTTGAGAAAAAAGGTTACTCCTTCAGTAAAAGAATTCGGGTATTCTTTAACTCCATTTAATAAAGAGTTGAGACATTTTATAATTTGCATTGTGAGTAGTATTGAATTTCTTCTTATACCAAAAATTTGAATATATCATTACCTGGTGATTCCAGTTACTGTTTAGCACTTGATGCGACTTTAATCTCAATCAACAGTTATACCTTCGAAATCGCAGTCACTAACATCGCTCATCACTAGCTCTTTCGTCTTGAATTCCATTGTGCATCATGGTTGTGTGCTACCGGGTTACCCATATTCTTGCCCAAAACTCTTCTATCTCGCCTTAGTTTGTGTTCCAGTTCCTGTTATTTATTCGGTACTAGAAGTTTTGGTAAAACGGGTTTTTTCCTTTTCTTTGAACATTCGGTGTTTGTTCTTTTCTAAATCCTCATTCTCTATATCTTTTAATCTCGTAGCAAGAGCACTTCTTTTTTATGTTTTAAGTGTATCCAAATATTCGTGAATGAATTTGTTCAGTGTTTCATGTTTGTGTGTGAACCTTGATTCTTTCAAATATATTTGGCAGTAGAGTACCACCTTTTTAGATCGATTACCCATGTCGCAATTGTTCCAATCTACCGATATCTTTCCTAAACTTCATCGATTTCCCAATTGGTAGCTGGATCCCATTTCGGATTTTCTTCTCTTGTTTTGTCTTTGAAGAGGTAGCCAGATTTTTACCTGTAAGACCCAAGTATCTAATCAATGACAGCTGCACAGTAAATTGCGCATGAACGTCTGCAAATGATAGTCGTCGTTGTGTGTATGCTGATAAAATATGGTGTTCATAATGTGTACCGCTGTCTTTATTTCCTTGAATGGCTTCCCCACATGGGTTTAGGTATGTATAGGTCTTTTGTTTGTTCTACGTGCGCCAAACTCTGACATGGCCTGTTGCCAAAATGCTAAAGCTTGGATGTTCTTTAGAGGATAATGTCAGGTTGTATTTCTAATGCGTTTATTTCATATCTATCTCTTGTGTTTTGTTGATCGTCTCGTCGTTCTGGGTGTCTTGACTTCTTGAATGCGTCTGGCATTTTAGTGGTCTGGACGTTCTGGTAGGTCTGGTGTTCTGGTAGGTCAGGACGTTCTGGTAGGGTTGGGACGTTCTGGTATGTCGGGACCGGTTCTGGTTGGTCTGGAATTTCTGTATAACTGTAGATCATGGATAGTTGTAGCATAGCAGGTATGGCATTACAGTAATTCTGGAAGTCTAGTAGTTCTGGTATCTAATCTGGTCTTCTTTCATTCGCTGTCCTCTGTCGATGTAGCACTCCGTTATCATTTGATGTGCTGTAGTTGGTCTTTCACTTCGCGTCTTATTCTAGTTAATATGTTTACTGGTAACATTTTATTTTTAACTATAATTCTCTCTTTGGTCAGGCTTTTTCTCTGAGCACTTAACTTCTAACAATGGATATTCAGTATAAACTCTCTATGGAGCTCTGCGATAACCTATTAAAACAGTCTCTAATAACGTTACCCTATATAAAAAAGCTACGATCACACAATGTTCAGATCTTATCTTCCATTTGATGCGCCTGCATCATTTTTCAAGCTGTGGTGGTCTGAAGTGAATCACCGCAGAAAGAAGAAACGTCATTTCTGTGTATCCCCTACTTGCCTTGTTCTAGATCAAATTATTCTTACTATCTGTCAAAGTCACCTATATTTGTTATTGGTTATAAGTCAATGCACTTAAAAGAATTATAAAACACAGTTTGCTCAAATGATTCACAATTCTAGGGCGAGTGTGATGATGAGTCTATCGCTTCTACTCCTTGCCTTTTCGTTTGATAATCTTTTCTTATTTGACGATTGTAAGAAGACTTCAATCTTCTCGATTCTGCAATTAATTAACGGTGCTCTACGTAAATGCTAAATATTATACTATTTTAGCTATATTACCTTGCTTGAAGGTTACAAATTTAATGCCTCCTAAATGAATATATGCCTACCACTAACTGTCAAAAATTAACAAAATTCAACTGTTTCAATGTTATTTACAGCCTAGGTCTAGACAAACGATTTAAACTACAAAATAATGGATATACAATACTAAAACTAATACTTCCCTTCATGTCACTTGTAGTACGTCACTAGTAGATCATTTTTTTATTTATTATTTTATTTATTATTATATTATTATTATTATTATTATTATGATATTATATTATTATTATTATTATTATTATTATGATTATAGTTATTATTATTGTTATTATTATAATTATTATCATTGACTTGCCTGATCAGTTATTACATTTTTCAAAAATTTCCGAGGTCAAGCAAGAAATAAAAATACATTTGTTGTCAAAATTGAGTGCTCTTGTCTAAATCTGTTCTGCTCTTGCCTTGTTTCGTACTCATCATTTAGCTTTATTTATGTTGTGTTTAAATAATAATAATAAAGCCTTGACGTGGTGTTGTGTTATATCATTGTTAGTTACAGTTAATCTACTTCAATTTGTTTACTTAATGTTTATGATTTGTTAATGTTTTTTTATGTTTCCTTCCTCTATGGTTGTTTTTGTTTAGATTATGTGATTTTGGTTATTCCACAGATGAGCCCGCATAATGGGCTTTGTGGGTTTCTTTGAGATGTATCAATGATATTCTGTTTTGTGACAATAAATTGAATTGAAAAAAAAAAATATTATTATTATTATTTTTATTAATATTATTATATTATTCGCCTTTTGGTTAAATATTATTTAAGTGACACCTACAAAAATTCACGCAATGAGCATCAATATAATACAAGATTTTTGTTAATAACTAACTTCAATATTTCAGAATACATCAATAAGTACGGGCAGAGAACTCTTGAGTATTCCTTTCCGCATACGTTTAATCAATTACCAGAGGACATGAAAGATTTGCAATCATAAAGTGAGGTTAAAAATATAATTAAAATTTACTTACTTTGTTCCATAGATAGGCCTATTGATTAACTTATAATTCATTTTAATTTGATTAATTTAAAAACTATTTCTTTGTTATACAGTCGCGATTTTTGTCGTGTAGGAATGTTCTCGCCTGTCATATCAAATTCAATTAATGTATTTCAGTATTGTAAAGTCGTATTCTCGTTGTTGTATAATTATTTATTTCAGTTTTAATTTAGCCTATGAACATTATTTGTGTAATAAAATTAAAATATAATTATGTCTGTCTGATCCATGTACAATATAATATGTTTTATAATCCACAGACAAGCCGCTATGTGGCTTTGTGGACAACGATGTCAAATTGTTTTGTAAAAAATGCATGTAATATTATTATATAATAATAATAATAATAATAATAATAATAATAATAATAATAATAATAAAAAAAATAAAAAAAAATAATTATTATTATAATTATTATTATGATTATTATTATTATTATTATTATTATTATTATTATTATTATTATTGATATTATTATTATTATTATTATTATTATTATTATTATATTATTAATTTATTTTTTATTATTATTATTATTTATTTTTATTATTATTATTATTATTATATTATTTTCTTTTATTCACCAATATGAACATTACATAACTTGGGTATTTAAGAGCTTTCACCAGAGATGAACCACACCTCTAAGGTGAAACCCCTATTACAAAACAATTAAATATACATGACATTAAAAAATACAATACGTACAAGAAATAACTGAAACAATGTCTTCATACTAAAACTTTGCGTAGTATATGGGCGGTTCCTAATAATGCTGCCTTTTGAAGCTCTGGAGTCCAGTGATTGCCAGAGATATGTTGGAGGTTCTCTTCAAAACTTCTTCCAATTGTCCCACAAGCTCCAATAATAATGGGAACAACCTTACAACTGACATTCCACATTCGTTGAATTTCTATTTGTAGGTCTCGATATCTTGTGCGTTTCTCTGCTTCCTTTAATACTATGTTGCGGTCTGATGGAATAGCTACATCGATGATCAAACATTTTTGAGTATCTTTGTTTTTTACAGCAATGTCTGGTTTGTTGTGAAGAACCTTTCGATCAGTGATTATTTGCTCATTCCACAATATGGTCACATTACCATTGTCAACTACTTGCTCTGGTTTATGCATGTACCATTTGTCAGAAGTTTCGATGTTATAACTTCTACAATTAATGTTCCAATGCAAATATGCCCCAACCTTATCATGTCGATCAATGTATTCCGTTTTTGCTAAGACCGGGCATCCAGAAATAATGTGCTCCACGCTTTCTTCATAAAGCTTACACAAACGACACTAGTCATCTACTTCGAGTTTGAGAATTCTTTTTTCGTAACTATTTGTTCTAAAGGCTTGATCTTGTGCAGCTACAATAAGACTTTCAGTTTCACCTTTGAGATTACTTCTGCCCAGCCACTTATTGGTTTGATCTTGGTCAATATGTGGTGGCTCCATGCGTGATATATATTGTCCATGCAAAGGTTTAGACTTCCAGCAATTTATTAGATCTTCCTGGATAATATTCTTTATTTTCTTCTTGATAACCTTGACCTTGTTAGTGATGGACCCATTGATCTGATTAATATCGGTTAATTCCATACCTGATTGAAACTTGTTGCCTAACTTAATGATAGATTTTCTCATAGCTTTGCTAGACTCATGTTCTTGAACCATTCTAATAAATTTGTCATCTCCTTTACCTTCTATGTATAAACTTAAACCAATCATTGCTGTTTTGTATGACCCTTCTAGTTGAGTTACTCCGCGACCTCCATTCTTCCTTGCGATATACAGTCTTTCTACGTCCGCTCGTGAATGGTGCATTCCGTTTATTGTCAACAGTTTTCTTGTGTTTCGATCTAATCTCTTAAGTTCTTCAATGCTCCAATCTAATATCCCAAAGCTATAAGATAATACTGGCACAGCAAATTGACCAATTGCAATAGTTTTATTTCGTCCGTTCAATTCACTTTCAAGCATTAATCTTAGGCGTCGTTTGTATTCTTTGCTCAATTTATCTTTCATTAATGTATGCTGAACACCGTTACCTTCTTCTACTCCAAGATATTTATAAGTTGATTCTTGACCAATGTCCTCAATAGTGGTATGCTCGTCAAGCTGGATGTTTTCACTTGAGACAATCTTCCCTCTTTTGAATGTCGCTTTCTTGCACTTCTCGATTCCAAATTCCATACAAATGTCGTCACTGAAAGTCTTGACGATATTTAGTAAGATACTAAGTTCTTCGTCATTTTTTGCGAATAATTTCAAATCGTCCATGTACAGAAGATGCGCAACTTTTTCTTCATTTGGCAATAATACATACCCCAAACCTGCGTCATTGAGGCATTTTGTCAAAGGAAACAAGCTCATGCAGAATAGAAGTGGCGATAACGAATCACCCTGAAATATTCCTCGTTGTATGTGAACATTACTTGATACGATTTGTTGGGTCTCCGTTCTTATTTACATACTTGTATTCCAATGTAGCATCATAATTTTGCAGAAGTTGACAACAATTGGGCTGACCTTATACATTTCCAATACTTTTAATATCCAACTATGTGGCATACTATCAAATGCTTTCTTGTAATCAATGTGGAGCTCATACAATGACGTGTTAAATCAACAACACCAAAACAAAAAAACAATAAAAAACCAATGGACCAACAACCAACGCCCCAGTTAGTTCCTGCAGATGATCTGTTGCAAGTAAATACATCGACAGTCAGTTTTATATAAGTTTATTATGTATATAGTTCAATAATATTTATATATATATATATATATGATAAAAACAAGGATCTTGGGTAAAACCGCGTCGAAAATAAGATGCACCAGGGCAGAACCTGGGCGTCCACCGACGTTTCGTCTGTACTACGTCAGACATTTTCAAGGTTGACTGTGACTCTACGGAGGTTGGAGTCAAAGTGGTTGGCAAGCACGCAGCGCCCGCCTTATATAGCCTCGGCTGAAGGTGCGGGGCGGCGAGGTTATATAGAAAATAGGTGCGGGGCGGCGAGGTCAGGCGGGCGCTGCGTGCTTGCCAACCACTGTGACTCCAACCTCCGTAGAGTCACAGTTAACCTTGAAAATGTCTGACGTAGTACAGACGAAACGTCGCTGGACGCCCAGGTTCTGCCCTGGTTCATCTTATTTTCGACGCGGTTTTTCCCAAGATCCTTGTTTTTATCCTATGACGGGCCGCGAAAACCTACAACAATCCATATATTTATATATATATATATATATGTGTGTATTTATGTAGGCTTTCATGGTCGAATGATGTATTACAAGACATTTTTAGGTATAAATCACGTACAAATAACAATAATTAATTAAAATAATAACACATTTTGACGTTTCGTGGAGATTGCACCCCACTTTTAAAAAAAAACGGTTTATTTATTAAACAAAGCACATGTAATATGAAATAAAGATGCCAAACACATTAGTTTAAATAATAATATTATCTTTCATATAGCTTTGTTGCCCTCTTTGCATCTTTATTTCATATTACATGTGTTTTGTTTAATAAATAAACAGTTTTTTTTTAAGTGGGGTGCAATCTCCACGAAACGTCAAAATGTGTTATTTTAATTAATTATTGTTATTTGTACGTGGTCTATACCTAAAATTGTAATAAAAGTAAGCCCCGACTGGGGATCGAACCCAGAATCTCCGGCTTAACGTGCCATAGCTCTGCCAATTAAGCTACCGAGACATAAGACACTCCTTCATTAAACTTCTATTTGTTGTTACTGTTGACATCTATGATAATCGAACAAAAGACTGCAATGTGGGTGTCATTACTGAAAGAACACAATGGAAAATTCCAATCACTTCTCATCTCCCATGAGTTGGGTATAGTATGAATATACGTTTTTTTTCTTCCTTTAAGCATAAGCCCGCTTTGAGGACATTATTAGTCAATGATAGCAGTTGTAATAAATTTATTTTTATTTTTAAAATTATAATTACAACTGCTATCATTGACTAATGATGTCCGCAAAGCGGGCTTATGGTTAAAAAAAATCGTATATATATATATATATATATGTGTGTGTTAGTACTTTAGACAGAAATTAAAAAAGTGACTACACCGGGGTTTGAACCCGGGACCTTAGCTTACCGGGCTATGCTCTTACCAACTGAGCTATGCGGCCACCAATTTAAAACTGTCTAATTTTTGGTCTGTTTTGTACATTGTTAATTTCTGTCTAAAGTACTAACATAACAGCGTCATAGTCGCCTACTATAAAGCCAAGTTTAAACAATATATATATATATGAATATAAGATTTTTAAGCATAACCCCGCTTTAAGGACATAGTTATTGATTCATAGCAGTTGTCGAAAAAGTTTGCCCCGACTGGGGTTCGAACCCAGAACCTCCGGCTTAACGTGCCATAGCTCTACCAATTGAGCTACCGGGACCACAGAACAAACCTTTACTAAACTGCTATTTGTTGTGATTGTTGACCTCCATGACATAAATCCAACAGAAGTCTGCAATCTAGCTGTCAAATCTGAAACTAAAAGATCACATGGATAAATCCAAACACATCTCATCTGCCATGAGTAGGGTAGTATGAATATAAGGTTTTTAAGCATAAGCCCGCTTTAAGGACATAGTTATTGATTCAAAACAGTATTGTCGTAAAAGTTTGCCCCGACTGGGGTCCGAACCCAGAACCTCCGGCTTAACGTACCATAGCTCTACCAATTGAGCCACCGGGACAACAGAACAAATCTTAACTAAACTGCTAGTTGTTGTGAATCTTGACTTCCATGACATGAGATGTGTTTGGATTTATCCATGTGATCTTTCAGATTTGACAGCTACATTGCAGTCTTCTGTTGGATTTATGTCATGGAAGTCAACATTCACAACAAATAGCAGTTTAGTAAAAATTTGTTCTGTTGTACCGGTGGCTCAATTGGTAGAGCTATGGCACGGTAAGCCAGAAGTTCTGGGTTCGAATCCCAGTCGGGGCAAACTTTTACGACAACTGCTATGAATCAATAAGTATGTCCTTAAAGCGGGCTTATGCTTAAAAACTTTATATTCATATATATATATATATATATATATATATAATATATATGCATATGAAGGATGAGCCTAGCCTAGATCGAATTCAAGATCGTGAAATTTTAAAACGGTTTTGGTTATGTGTAGAAATGATGAAATTTGTAGTGGAAACTCAATATTGTATTACTTCGCATTCGTCATCAAGGCTATGTGTTTTGAACCAATAAGGGGCCAGTAGTACTCTACCCTGCACGGCGATTCTCTAAGGTCCGCGTTAACATAAAATATCAATTTGGCGTTAATTAACGATAACATTGCGAGTTTGTGATTCACCAATAAATTTTATCGTCAGCGGACGTTAAAAGGAACGTCATTTTTAACGCGATCCAACCCCTGCCTTTAGCCCTGCGTTAAAAACGATGAACGTTATGTTTACGTTTTTTCACCTCCACTTCAAATTTTTGAAGCATTGAATAATCGTTTTTTGTAGTAGTAGCTATCTAAATAAGTAAATCAATTTTCGTGTTAATATATATTATGTTTAAGTGTAGTAAAGTAACATCTATACTGCATTAAAAAATATACAAATAGTAATTGGATGAGCGAAGCGAAGACTTCAATTTCACTGACCCCCAAAAAATTTAGCTCGGGTGTTTTTTGTTTTGTTTTTTTGTTTGTTTGTTTTTCTGTCTGTTTGTTAACTCTCTACCAGGCAAACGGCATATCCGATCTTGATGAAAATTTGAGGGGACCTTCGAAATTCCTGAACTTAGAGGTGTATTGTTTTTGGGTACAATCGAAGAAATATTTCTCATGAATATCATACTTTTACGATTTTTTTCGATTTTTAGTGCGATATTTTCGTGACATTTGGGCCGATTCTGACCAAACGGGTGGGGCTAAAACGTTCATATTATACATGGACATTAAGGTTATGGTGATAAAGTACCTTTTGAAAGAAAAAGTTGACAAAGTTACCCAGAATCCATAGAAATAAAGCTTTTAATATAAGTTTTTAACGGTTAATAATAACAAATTGACAAGTAACAATAGAAACTTGACAACAATCACCTACAATGCGTGGGCAGCAAAACAAAGCAACAAAGCACTCGCAAAAGTAAAGATATCCCACGCAGTCTAAAAACTTTATAAAAAGCTCATCCATCAACGCGGCGGGACTTTAGCGTTTTCCTAGTAACAAAGATTAGACATGTAATAACATAGGCCTATCCTCAATTACGCAAAGAGTGCAATGGCGAATTTAGAAGTTGTTTTGTCTTACTACTAGGAAAACGCTAAAGTCCCGCCGCGTTGATGGATGAGCTTTTTATAAAGTTTTTAGACTGCGTGGGATATCTTTACTTTTGCGAGTGCTTTGTTGCTTTGTTTTGCTGCCCACGCATTGTAGGTGATTGTTGTCAAGTTTCTATTGTTACTTGTCAATTTGTTATTATTTACCGTTAAAAACTTATATTAAAAGCTTTATTTCTATGGATTCTGGGTAACTTTGTCAACTTTTTCTTTCAAAAGGTACTTTATCACCATAACCTTAATGTCCATGTATAATATGAACGTTGAAGCCCCACCCGTTTGGTCAGAATTGGCCCAAATGGCACGAAAATATCGCATAAAAATCAAAAAAATTTATATTAATAGCTTCATTTCTATGAATTCCGGCTAACTTTTTCAACTTTTTCTTTCAAAAGGTACTACATCACCATAACCTTAATGTCCATGTATAATATGAACGTTTTAGCCCCACCCGTTTGGTCAGAATCGGCCCAAATGTCACGAAAATATCGCACTTAAAAAAAAAATCGGAATCGGTACGATATTCATGAGAAATATTTCTTCGATTGTACCCAAAAACAATACACCTCTACGTTCAGAGATTTCGAAGGTCCCCTCAAATTTTCATCAAGATCGGATATGCCGTTTGCCTGGTAGAGAGTTAACAAACAGACAGAAAAACAAACAAACAAAAAAACAAAAAAAAAAAACACCCGAGCTAAATTTTTTGGGGGTCAGTGAAATTGAAGTCTTCGCTTCGCTCATCCAACTAACATCTTTGCTTTTAAGTCCTCTGCATTAGGCAGCCCTCTTCATTCCAGCGTTTTCATTGGCCTAGTGATTGCGATCACACAGCCTCCTCGAGAAAATGGCCAAACTAATGTAACTGGCGCCGGTCTGCTACACCGGTAACGCGCTTTTGAGACGGTTTACGCACCTTACAGTTTTGTTTTAGGGAATCGCGCCGTTAACCTATCGTGCGGAAAATTTTTATCGTGGTGGCGTTAAATTTAATGTTAACGCGGATTATAGAGAATCGCGGTGCGGTGTCACAGGCGTTAAGCATAATCTTGGAGATGAAACGGACATGGGTGAGGGGATTGCGGGAGAGACGTGTTGGGGGAGGGCCCCAGAAGTTCCGCTCAAAATATTTTTAATTTGTCCCTCCAATAGCGAGCCGTATTTTTGCGGCGAGGCAGTGGGATCTGTTTGTACTGCAGAAAGGTTTGAGAGGACGCGAGATGCGCTCACACATTGCCCAAGGTCGCACTGAGATCAAACCCCATTCACGAGCTGGCGTAAAATGACGTGTCGTCCATCAAGTATAAAGAAGTGTTTACATTCACATACTAATGTTTTGTCTCGAGTGTAACGAACCCATCACATAATGTGAGGAAATCCAAAAGATAATCTACCAATTCTATAGTCTGCTAGCGCACTTTTTGGGGCGGCCCGACTTTGGGGGGCCGAAACGGGCAGTTTCCCGTCTCCGTGGGCGGGCAGACTCGGCGACGTAAGCGACCGGAATTTATTTCGGATTTTTATAGAAAATACACCGACTGTCGCCGCCGACTTCTAAAACACTTTCGATGTATTGCGACCGCAATTCG